>MDKH01221131.1:0-30652 GCA_005239495.1 Nicotiana undulata | reverse complement strand
ATATATATATATATATATATATATATATGTATACGTATATGTATACGTATACGTATATGTATATGAGATAAAATCACATCTCACACGGAGTCCGTGCCTAATTTTCTTTTTAGAATGTTGACTATATAGTTTAACATATTTTACTGAATTGACACAAAACGTACGTATTTTTTAGGAGAATTAAGAAAACAACAGATGTAGTTTGTTAACTGATCCCTACCCATGATTCATGAGCTTCATTATCTTTATATACACGTGACTGTTTTATTAATATTTCTCCCTTTTGTGGGGAGGGTTTGGTGGTGGCAAGATCGGATTCACAATGTTAGTGGCTCAAGCGTGGGAGGAACGTTCTGGCAGTTTGGATTGAATATAAAAAATTTAGTTTGAATTTTTGATTTTCAGATTGAAAATAGACAATATAAATTCAATTCATATAAGCTTGAAGTGGATCGAATTTTTTAAGTTCGGTTTCGGATTAATCAGTTTGAATATTTTAAATTTTCAATTTTGAACCTATAAATTGAGTTGCTTCTTCTTCTTCTTAAAAAAATGAACATTCAAATGAAATATTCATGTTAGATTGCCTTAGGGCTTCTCCAACCTTATCCCATTTCCCCATAATGGAGGTAATTTTTAGGGTAATGAAGCTCCAACCCTCTCCCATTTTTGCCCCCAATGGGGGATGAATAGTGTTCCCTCAAATATGGGGTTATAGTACTATTCATCTCCCTCATTACTATTCACCCTTATTTTATTATTATTTTATTATTTAACTCTTTTAATTTATCTCTTTACATATACCTAATTATGTTTATGTAATATATTTATAATATTAATTTAAATCTTAAATTTGGCGTATAATTTTGATAAATTAATTTTCGTGCATTTATTATTTTAATGTAAAAGTGTAAGTTAATTTTATTATAAGTTATAATTGTACAATAAATATATAATCATCTCAAAAAATGAATTGTGCAAATATGAAATATTAGATGTTGCTAAAATTAAAAAATAAAAATTGAACCTGCATTCGGAGTCTTGCAATTATTGCAGGACCCGCACGTTTTTAGAAAAAAGAAGTGTTACATGATATAATGACTACATGTATTATACTGCACAACGCGATAATCGAGAATGAGCGTGATCTTAACGCACAACTTCAAGATGATTTGGAAGGTCCACCTCCAACAGTAGAAATGGTAGTAGATGAAAATCAACGATTTCAAGAATTTTTAGCTCGACATAGAAGAATTAAGGACAAAGATGCGTATTTTGCACTTCGTAATCCATTAATAGATCATTTATGAGAGAATACTAGAGGTTGAAGCTGAATATTCATGTAGTATTTTGAATGAATTTTATTGTTATGTAATATGTATTTGATTAATCTTGTATCACAATGATTTCACTTTTATTTGAATTATTAGTTAATCTATAATAATTGCATACAAATTATATTATTTAAAATTTTATGGAACTGTTTTAATGGAAATTACAAATTAATGAAAATAAAAGATGGAATTTGTTAAAGGAATTTAAAAAATTAAAATTAAAATAAAAGATAATTATATAATATAAAAGAGAGAGATGAATATTCTTTTTTGGGAGAAAATGAGGAAATGGTTAAAGTAAGTTGTCCCCACAATGGAAAAATCCCCATTTTGGAAATAAAAATAAGAGTAAAGATTGGAGATGGCCTCAATAGTTCCTCGTCGCACTCATTCAAATAAAGAATTCATGCAAGTAATGAAACCATTAGGGAGGTTATACAACTAAAATATTAATAAGACCGATAAAAATTAACTATAAAAAAATCTTCTTCAAATAGAAAGTATTCTCAAGTTACTTAGTATTAGTATTGAATATACGAATTAATGTCTAAGTGACACGGTGTTGGACTTATTAGTAGTGGCATGTGGATAATGAACTTATGTCTAATAGAATACAAGGCATAATTTTTTTTAGATTTCCTAGTATTCAAAAATCTGAAGTACCAAATCCACATCCAATCTGAAATTCAGAAAAAAGTTTAAATAAAAACTGAAACTCAATTAGTAATCCGAAAATTCAAACAAAAAGTTCAAGAAATTCAGATTTTAATTTGTATTTTGGGTTTGTCTAAACTATGCTCACCCCTACTCACGTGAATACAATAATTTTTGCCCATATATATATATATATAAAACTCGAAGTTGTTATATAGGAAGGTTAAACTTTAAATTCTGAATCCGATTCTGGATGGATCGAGGTAAGGTACTAATAGATAGAAAGGTTAAACTTTAAATTCTGAATCCGACTTTGGATGGATCGATGTAAGGTACTAATAAATAATAGATAGAAGTAATTATAGTCCAAAGGAGCCTTCACGTCAGCACTAATCTGGATTTAGAGATATTAACCACTCCTCACCTAATGCATGTGCCATACAAATAGTCCATTCGTTAACAATCAATTATGGAATCATTGGTGACTAAGCAATTTGGTTTTCTGTGCCTAAAACAGCCCTCTAATTTTGGCACTGAACTAAGTTAAATTGCCTAGTTATTATCCTCTCACATTCCAAAAGATAGCTTAACCAGAATCCTATGAGCTCGATATGTTTTGCTCATCTTAATCCCAAAGATTAGTTCAATTCCCCAACTTGGCCAATAAATAAAACAAGAATATACCTTCTTTATATATACTGCTACCGTAAAATATTTTTGCACTATCAGATTACCTAAAATATAATTACATTGTTCACAAGAAGTAGAATTAATTAGTAAAATAAAAATAAAGTAGATTATTAGTTACAATTGGTATAAATACCGTGATGTATAAAAAGAATTTACACTTTTTATGCATATATAAGTTAAATCCCTAAAACAAATAAAGAAATGATAAATCATCTTCAAACTGAAGCAACATTGCTGTAGTTCGCTATTAGAAACTTCCTTTTCTTATTCTGATCCTACTTTTAATATTTATGATTACCTTTTCGTTGTTATGATGAAACTTCCTAAAGAAAAATGAAATTCTATATTTCGAATGTGAACATAGTTCAAGTAATCTTAAAAATAGAAAAAGTTACGGACGAAAGTTCCTCACTTGTTATTCCTTTAACTCTATAGTATCAGCTTTCGTTTATGTGGACATACTCTCAAAAATTCGGGTTTCACAAAAAAAAAAGAATGTTACCTTCAATGCATATAATATCCTTCTCTTTCATGAAACCTCAGATATGAAGTGCATTATTTTTCACCCTAAGATATGGAGTTGATTTTGTATACGGTCAATATCAGGGAGACCGATTTCGAAGTCCTAAATTGCCTCACGCTTGAGTTCGGGCGACTCGAAGTAGAGGTCAAGCCCGGCTGAGAAATGCACACCTCAAGAAAAGAACCGAAGGCCTGGTACGGTCTCCCCCGATACAGTACCATTTCGATGACACTCAAGAAAGAGCAGAAATTTCTTAAGGGCACAAAGGTCAGGGCGTAAATTTCGGGATAGGCTCGTACAAATCTGTACTAGGCGGTTATACAGCTGTACCAATAGAATCTTTTTACCATAAATAGAAATGTACCATGTTTAGGGTTTCCTCTCCTATATAAAGGGGACCCCAATCATTTGTAAACATCATCTTATCACTGCAAGAGGAATATACTACATGATAGTTTCTATGAGTCCACCAACTGTAAAGAGACCTGGTGCTTCACCAGTTCCTTTGGAGTTATAGACAGAGACAGTGAGTAAAAGAAGCACAGGATTTTTACGTGGAAAAATCTCAACTCAAGGGGACAAAAACCAAGACCTACACTTGTAGGATTTCAATTTCGCTAACTTGTAATCTCAACTATTACAAGCCACTTTGTAATGACTCTCTTACAATGACTTTACCACACTAACTTGTAGTACTTACTACAAGCCACTTTGTTACTAACCAAGTTACAAAGACTTTGACTTATGACTAAAGCTAGTCACAACACAAACACGGAAGGTTTATGATTTTGAGTTTCCTAAAACTAGGCTTCTAAGAAAGCAAGATAGGATACAATAGAAAGCAAAATACAAGATTACAACTCAACTAATGGACGCCTAAGAACACGTAGTGAAACAGGTCCCTCTTAGTGGAGTTGTCTTCTTGTTTTTGACACACTTGAGCCATCAATGCTGGAGCAGAACTTCAATGCTATGAAGAATGTTAGTAAATGCTCAAGTGAATATCTTGTTTGTCTCCAACCAAGATATTATATCCCTAGGACATCCCAAGAAGGATACCCATGCTTTGTTGGTACACTCTTCAACCAATGGGAAGTGACTACTGCACTGTAGCGTGCACAGTTGCAGACAATTACTTTCTGTCACAACTTTCCAGCCGTAGAGCTGACTTGTACTTCTGCCAGGGGAATGTCAAGGGATCACGTCTCTAAACTGTTTCCAGTGAGTTCAGGCGTACACTGCCTAGATTTCTTGAGTTTATGCTGACTGGTTGTGCTGGTTACGCATCAGGTCCTTTATCTGGTTCTTGAAATAACGTTTGTTAGATCGTCAGAACATAAGACTAACCCATCAATTTCCCCCTTTTTGATGATGACAAACTTTTAAAATTGATGAACAATTTTACAAGCTAACTTAACCAGATAAAACATTAAGAAACCAGATAAAACACTAGGACCCCATCTTGTTCCCCCTGATTATGTGCGTCCCCCTTAATATTGCTCCCCCTTAATCATATTGTTCCCCCATAATCAATTATCTTCCCTCTTTTGGCATCATAAAAAGACACAAACAGACAGAAAGCATAAAGAAGTCAAACAGAGCTAACTCATGCCCCATGTGTGCACACAACATGATAGAAAACAGAAAGAGAAAGCAAGCAGGCATAATGTAGAACATTAGAAAGCTGATTCATTAATACCAAAAAGATGTTTTAAGTACATAGAAGTCTTTTCTTAGGAAAGTTGGACTGTTAAGACGGGAGCAGCACGGTGAAATCCAATTATCAACCACAAAAAGAAAACAAAATAAAAACCACCAGCCACAATCATCAAAAAGTAGAAGAGGACAGGACATAGACGGAATCCTAGGGGGCACTAAAAGAGGAAGGCTTAGAGGAGGAGGCAACCAAAGTCTTGAGAACCAAATCCATTGGGGCATTTGCAGACATTTGTTCCTCCAGAAGTTTCTCCCGTAGGTTCTCAACCTGCTGCCTAAGCTCAGTGTTTTCTTTGGTCAAGCGGACAACATCCTCATTAGAAGGATTAACAGTACCAGGTCCCCTAGAGGATTGACTCAACTGAGTCTCCAAGATGTCATTTTGAGCCTTCAGCTTCCTTATCACTTCATTTTCATCATTCAGCACATTGATCAATTGAGATATTGTTGAAATGTTACCCCTAGCTTTCTCAAAACATTCACATTCCTATAAGGTTGTATTGGAGAAGGTCTGCTTGCGGGTCCCTACCCGTGGGTTTTCAATAGGCGCCTTGTAGAACAAAAATACCCGAGTAAGTAGGAAACCATACGGGAGCCCATGATTACTGTCCTTGACATTCACCACCTTTCTCATGTGTTCAATCATAAGTGCAGGCAAATTTATAGGGGTGAATAAATCAAGGGCTTCCATCAATGTTAAATCAACCTTGGAGGCAATAGATCTCCTTTCAGCACGGGGGAGGAGTACCTTATTCATCAGTTCAAAAAGAAGCTGGTAAACAGGGAGCATAGCTTTCTTGTGGACTTGTTCCCCTTGCTGAATTGTACCTACCTTTATAATGGCTCGCCGAAAATTTCCCTTACAAACAGTAGTAGTAGTTTTCACAGAAGACATTCCCTTAGCTGGAACTTAGGATCGTTCCCAAAGCAGCGTCATCGAATATAATATCAACTCTTTTAACCAGAACATAGACATGATCCCCGGCAGTGGTGAAGAGGGATGCATAAAATTCTTGCACAACATCCTCATACACCCTAGGCACACTCACGTTGAAGAGATGGTCCCACTTCTGGAACTCAACCATTGCTACAATTTGTCTCATTCCAACCATATCATAGATCGCAGGGTCAAACATCCGACCCCATAACACCCTTTGACTTATCTTTTTCTCTTTCCATCTACCACTGTCACTAGGAATAGTTTTCAGTGAACCTGGTCCCCAACGATTTCCCTTTCACTTTTTCTTTTTCCCATTGTTTTCACAGACTTTCCCTTTGAACACTCTACAGCCACAGACTCTTTGACAATAACTTTACCAACTTCAGCTCGCTTGAGCTTTCCACTACGCTTCAAAGGCGCCACACATTGTTCCTTCACCACTTCATTTGAAACTCCAGCCACAGACCTTTGGGGCTTTGAGGATCTTTTCACTATAGAACTTGGTTACTCCTCTGCATCCTCATCTACCTCCGCCACAAGAATAGCTTCGTCCACCACTACTTTTCCTTCCTTCAGCAGTCTTTTCTTCTTCCTTTTAAGGCTTTTCTTGCTCTTTTCCAGAGCAGAGTTAAGTGCCCCCTTCCTTTGTAGCCGAGTAGATGGTCGCTTAGAAGATGACTCAGGAGTAACCACTTTCTGGCGAAGTTTGAAGCGAGCACTCAAAACCATCTCATCCTCGTTAGTGGGTTCAGAGAGAGGAGGAATGGACTCCGGAGGTGGTGTATAGAAGATAGGTTCCTGGTTGGTTTCTGCGGGAGGAGAAACTGGTTCCTCACCAGACTCATCTTTGACAGAGTCATGAACAGGGGATTCGAATAAGACCATGGTCCCTTCATCTCCCAGAAATGGGGTTTCTTCCCCCTGTGGCTCAGGCAAGGAACATGCTACTTCAGAGAGAAGACTTTCAGAAGCAATGGACATGATGTTTTTGGCCATCTCATTTTCAGGAGACTCCATGGGAGTCGTAGAGTCAAGAAGAGAAGGGTTGAGATACTGGTCAGGATCATCATCAGAAACTTCATATGTCTGGGGAGTAACGTTTGTTTGGGTTTCTTTGTGTGGCTTAGGAGGAGGA
This sequence comes from Nicotiana undulata, assembly GCA_005239495.1. Classification (NCBI taxonomy): domain Eukaryota; kingdom Viridiplantae; phylum Streptophyta; class Magnoliopsida; order Solanales; family Solanaceae; genus Nicotiana; species Nicotiana undulata. Next base: position 23,660 of record MDKH01221131.1, on the reverse strand, counting down.
TCAGTGGGATTTGGAGAGAGAGAAGTAGTGTCAGGTGGTGATGAGGAAACTGGTGTGGGAGTGATAACCTTTGGTAGAGTGGAGATCTGGGCCTCTGGTGGAGAAGGGAAAGAGTTGGTGGCAGACGGGAGAGAGGGTTATTTTTCATCTGCCATTGAAGAAATACGATCGAGGGCTTTGAGGAGGTTATAATATGCAGAAAAGGGAGATGAAGAGAGAGTACTGAGCAGTTAGAGTGGATAGAGGGTTTTATAAGAAGAGGGAGTAATAAAGAGAGGGAAGAGGAATGGGTTCAAAAGAGAATGAAGGTAGGTGTGTTGGGAAAATAAAACGTGCAGGAAAAGTGAGAAGATTTGAGAGATGGGACATGATAAACACAGACACTGAAAAGTCGGACGATGTGGCAGCATCATTTAATTTGTTACTTTTTTAGAAAGGTATAGGAGAACACATAACTACTAACCTGTGGAACAGGAACAATGTCCTGTACCTGTTTTTGAAAAAGTTTTTCAGCTTCCTTTTGTTCTACAACGTCGTACCTTTAATTTCTGTAATCACCATGCGTGTCTACCTGCAACGGTATTAATGTGAGTTAATCTTAGTCAGAAAACACTTTATCTAACTGTACCTGAGAGTGACTCTCATAGCCAATGTAAGGGAACCAGGTCCTCAGTTAGTTTTCATCAACCTTAGTGCCATCTTGTTTTTCTCAAAGTGTTCCCTGCTTAGTGCCTTGGTGAAGATTTCTGCAATTTGATCTTCAGTGCAGCAAAACTTCAAGAAAATGTGCCTCTTTTCAACATTGTCTCTGAGAAAATGATGTCTCATATCTATATGCTTGGTCCTTTTGTGTTGAACTGGGTTCTTCGCCATGTTGAGGGCGCTGGTGTTGTCACATAGAAGTGTCACACTGTCAATGTATACCCCCAAAATCTTCCAATTATTTTTTTATCCATAGTAGTTAAGCACAGTAAGATGCAGCTGCAACATATTCTGCTTCAGTTGTGGAAAGAGCCACTGAGTTTTGCTTCCTTGTCCCCCATGAGATTAGACAAGATCCAAGAAAATGAGCCATTCCTGAAGTGCTTTTCCTGTCCACTACATAACCTGCATAATCACCGTCAGCATAACCAACAAGATTGAAATTGTCACCTGAAGGATAGTACAGAACCAGGTCATGTGTGCCCTTGAGATAGTGCTGCCTTCAGATGAGACTCTTTAGGATTCGATTTAAATCCTGCACACAACCCCCACACAACACAATATCTAGCCTGCTTCCAGTGAAGTAGAGTAGAGAACCAATGATCCCCCTGTACATTGTTTGGTTTACGGGTGATCCAGATTCATCCATGTCAAGCTTAGTTGAAATTGCAATACGGGTGTCGATCACTTTTGATTCCTCTATGTCGAATCTTTTCAGCAGCTCCTTGATGTACTTTTGTTGATTGATACAAGTTCCCTTTGTGGACTGCTTTACTTGAAGACCCAAAAAGAAGTTCAGTTCCCCCATCATACTCATCTCGAACTCACTGCCCATGAGTTTGGAAAATTCCTTGCATAGTGAGTCTGTTGTAGCTCCAAATATGATGTCATCCACATACACTTGAACAATGAGCAGGTTCCTTTCCCGTTTCTTCAGAAACAATGTGTTGTCAATCTTTCCTCGTGAACCCATTGTCCAGCAGAAACTTTGAGTCTCTCATACCAAGCACTAGGAGATTTCTTTAAGCCATATAGAGCCTTGTCTAATTTGAAAACATATTTAGGATGCACATGACTTTCGAAGCCCGGAGATTGCTTAACATACACTCCCTCCTTGAGAAAGCCATTCAACAAAGCACTCTTCACATCCATCTGGAACAAGGTGAATTCCATATGAGATGCAAAGGCAATAAGAATCTGGATGGCTTCCATACGAGCAACAGGAGCAAACGTCTCATCATAATCAATCCCTTCTTCCTGATAGTATCCTTGAACAACAAGCCTTGCTTTGTTCCTTGTGGTATTTCCATTTTCATCTAGCTTATTCCTGAACACCCACCTTGTTCCTATGATGGTTCTATCTGAGGGTCGAGGTACCAGGTGCCAAACCTTGTTTCTCTCAAACTGATGCAACTCCTCTTACATAGCAACGATCCAGTCTGCATCCTTCAGAGCTTCCTTGATATTTTTTGGTTCTATTTGGGATAGGAAGGCTGAAAAGGCTAGGGAGTTTCTGGTTTTGGATCTAGTTTGAACTCCTGAATCAAGGGGAGTGATTATGTTATCAAGGGGATGAGATATTTTGTGTTTCCAATTTGGGACTTGGATTTGGTTTGTGGAGGAACTTGGTACATCAGAAGGGTTTCCCTGCATTCCTTGTTCAGCTACCTGTGGAGTGCCTTGCACAACACTCCAACTCTTTCTTCAGCTTCAGTGGTACTAATTTGGGTACAAGGTTCCTCATGTGGATTTGAGGAAGAGGTTGCATTTTTTCCACTTATTTCCCTCATCTGACTCATCATGTCAGCTTTGCCATTTGAAACATCAGATATTTCTCCAGGAACCAACAGTGGTTCATTGTCCTGATCATCATCATTTCCTTCCTTATTTGAGGAAGGTGTCTTATTGAAGAGAACATGAACACTCTCTTCTACACATTATGTTCTTTTGTTGTATACTTTGTAGGCTTTGCTTTGAGAGGAATATCCCAAAAAGATTCCTTCATCACTTTTTGCATCAAATTTTCCCAGTTGGTCCTTCCCATTGTTAAGCACATAGCGTTTACATCCAAAGGCTCTTAGATAATCTATCTTTGGCTTTCTTCTATTGAGCAGCTCATAGGGGGTTTTGTTTAGGAGGGACCTGATCATGCACCTGTTCACCAAGTAGCATGCAGTGTTGATTGCTTCAGCCCAGAAAGGTTTTGCAATCCCACTGTCAATAAGCATTGTCCGTGCCATGTCTTCTAGAGTTTTGTTTTTCCTTTCGACCACACCATTTTGCTGACGAGTCCTTAGAGCTGAGAAATTATGAGTGATTCCATTTTCATTGCAAAACCCATCAAATTTTGCATTATCAAACTCCGTCCCATGGTCGGATCTGATGCAAGCTACTTTGAACTCCATCTTCACTTGGATTTTCTTGACAAATGCCACAAATACTTCAAAGGTCTCATCTTTTTCTCTAAGAAACAACGTTTAAGTGAATCTTGAATAGTCATCCACAATCACGAAAATGTACTTCTTTCCACCTCTGCTTAGAATTCTCATAGGACCACACAAATCCATATGAAGAAGTTCAAGAGGTTTTGATGTGCTAACATCCTTCTTTGGCTTAAAGGATGATTTCACATGTTTTCCTCTGGCACATGCATCACATACTCTCTGCTCCTTGAACTTTGAGTTTGGCAGACCACGAACCAGGTCCTTCTGTATTAGTTTATTCAAGAGAGAAAAGCTTGCATCACCCAGTCTTCTATGACACAGTTTTGCATCATCAACTGCCTTTAAGCAGTTCACCTCACCAGCTTCCAATGATTCAAAGTCAACAACATAGATATTCTTGTGTCTCTTGGCTATCAAAACCACTTCACCAGTTACTAGGCTAGTAACCGTGCATACTTTGGACAAGAATTCTACTTTGTTTCCTTTGTCACAGATTTGAGAAACGCTCAAGAGACTATACTTCAATCCATCTACATAGTACACGTTCTCAATTAAGTGTTCAATAGATCTTCCAACTCTTCCAACACCAAGAATGTACCCCTTTTTTCCATTGCCAAAAGATACATCTCCTCCTTGTAGGGCTTTCAATGAGAGAAAATCTATAGTGTTCCCAGTCATATGCTTTGAGCATCCACTGTCCATGATCCATTGTAATTATGTTCCTCGCATTGGTCCCTCATCATTTTCACCTTCTTCATCATCATCAGACTGGGCCATTAGAGCGAACAGTGAATCGTACTCCTTGGCCTCGTTCCCTACTGCCATCATGGAACTGTTTCATGCTTCTGGTTCCTCTTCTGATTCACTAGTGGAATCTCCCCAAGCAGCAAGAGCTTGCTTCACAACATTAACAGCTGAATCGTTTGTCAGGAACCTGGTTCCTCTTTGCTGTCTTGCAAGAGTTGTGCTTGTAGAGCTCGTACTTCAGAAGTGGACAGTCCTTGATGAAGTGCCCTGGATTTCCACATTTGTGGCAAAGATCATAGTTCCTTGGTTTGCTTGAACTACCTCTTCTTGGTATACCACCATTCCTTCGAACCATATTTTGAAATCTCTTAGTAAGATAGGCCATGTCACCATCTTCTTCACTTGAGTCATTGTCTTAAGCTTTTAGAACCAGGTTCTTTTCCCTTTTTGGTTCTCTTCTCTCGTTGTCTTTCTTCTTCTTCAACTCGTATGTCTTCAGATTCCCAATCGACTCATCCATGGTTAGAGTTTGTAGGTCTTTTTCTTCAGTAATAACATTCACTTTAATTTCCCACGAACTAGGTAAGACACTCGGAATATTCCGTACCGGCTTGTTTCTGGGAATTATTTCACCTAGAGAGTGAAGCTCATTTATGATGGACGTGAATCTAGTATGCATTTCTTGTATAGACTCATCATCCTTCATTCGGAACATCTCGAACTCAGTTGTGGGCATGTCAATCTCAGACTGCTTGACCTGAGTTGTTCCTTTGTGAGCAGTTTGCAAAGCTTCCCATATCTCCTTTGCTGATTGGCAAGCTGAGATTCTATTGTACTCATCAGGTCCTATACCATATACCATGATTTTCTTGGCACGGATGTTCTTCTCCACAACCTTACTATCAACGTCACTATATTCCTTCCTTGTCCTAGGAACCAATAACCCAGCTTCTCCAACCTTCTTCATAGGAACATGTGGACCATCACAGATGACATCCCACAGTTCGGAATCTTCAGCCATTATAAAGTCATGCATACAAGTTTTCCACCACCCGTAGTACTGACCATTGAATCTAAGAGGTCGGTATGTTGATTGTCCTTCTTCAAAGTTGGGTGGAGCAACCATTAGAGATCCTTTCGAGGTGTTAACCTTTTAGAAAGAACCCGCTCTGATACCAATTGATAGTTTCTATGAGTTCACCAACTGTAAAGAGAGCTGGTCCTTTACCGGTTCCTTCAGAGTTATAGACGGAGACAGTAAGTAAAAGAAGCACATGATTTTTACGTGGAAAAATCCCAAATCAAGGGGACAAAAATCACGACCTACACTTGTAGGATTTTAACTTCACTAACTTGTAATCTCAACTTTTACAAGCCACTTTGTAGTGACTCTCTTACAAAGACTTTCACACATTAACTTGTAGTACTTACTACAAGCCACTTTGTTACTAACCTAGTTACAAATACTTTGACTTATGACAAAATCTAGTCACAACACAAACACCGAAGGTTTATGATTTTGAGTTTCCTAAAACAAGGATTCTAAGAAAGTAAGATAGGATACAATAGAAAGCAAAACACAAGATTACAACTCAACTAATGGACGCCTAAGAACACGTAGTGAAACAGGTCCGTCTTAGTGGAGTTGTCTTCTTTTTCTTGACACACTTGAGCCTTCAATGCAAGAGCAAAACTTCAATTCTATGAAGAATGTTAGTAAATGCTCAAGCGAATATCTTGTTTGTCTCCAACCAAGATATTATATCCCTAGGAAATCCCAAGAAGGATACCCATGCTTAGTTGGTACACTCTTCAACCAATGGGAAGTGACTGATGCACTATTACTGCACTGTAGCATGCACAGTTGCAGGCAGTCACTTTCTGTCACACCTTTCTAGTTGTAGAGCTGCCTTGTTCTGTCAGGGGAATGTCAAGGGATCAGGTCCCTAAATTATTTCCAGTGAGTTCAGGCGTACACTGCCCAGATGTCTTGAGTTTATGCTAACTGGTTGTGCTGGTTACGCATCAGGTCCTTTATCTGGTTCTTGACATAACATTTGTTAGATCATCAAAACATAAGACTAACCCATCACTACCTTACTTTTTTCGTTTATTGTGCTTAGAATTGTTCTTTAGCTTTATAGCTTTTACTTTATTGTTATTGCTTTATTACTCTTAACTCACCTCGCGGCCTCCGAACATACCGAGCTCGAGGTCCCTATTGCTCTAGCAATACTGGTTTGGTTCACAAATCCTTCTTACTTATACTTAATATTGCTTGTTTATTCACTAGTATTGGAATATATCACGTATCTTTAAAACCACAAATCAAATTTAATTGTTACTACGATTTTCGAGGTAAACAGTTTGGCGCCCACCGTGGGGCTAAAGATAATAGTGATTATTTTAGTGCTAGTTTTTTTATAACACACATTATTCTTTACACTTTTTCTTTTCAAAGATTCTTTGATTTCAGGCAAAAATATGTCGAACTCATCAAATGCACCAGTGCATGGGAACGACGGTCTCAGGTTCCATGGAGAAAATAATGCAACAACTTCAGGGACTAGTGTGCCATCGCTTAACCCTGGGGTAGCACCAGCCCCTAACCCAATCGACGTTGGTTCACACATTGCCTTGAACGTCAACTTGGGCACTGATGTTGAAGGAAGTGTATGAGGAGAGGACCATCCTGATGCCCAAAGGACAGAGGCTCGAGGAGAAAGATAAGTCAGTCAACAAGTGTTTTTGAAATGTTGCAAGAACAACAGGTTGCTATCGCTCAGTTGCAAAGTCAGCAAAAGACCCCGAGCGTGGCAGGACCAGAAGCAGCTCATCGTGTTGATCCAACCCCGGAGAGATCAAGCAACAATGGGTCGGGAGCTGATCCCACCATTATGAGAATGCTCGAGGAACTCACAAAGAGGATCGAGTCGGGAGAAAAAAGGATTGAGGAAAACGATAAGAAGGTGGAAACATACAACTCTAAGGTCGACCAGATACCGGGAGCACCTATGGTTTTGAAAGGACTGGATTCGAAGAAGTTTGTACAAAAATCATTTCCCCGAGTGAGGCCCCAAAGCCCATTCCGAAGAAGTTTCGGATGCCACACATCCTGAAATACAACGGGACCACCGATCCCAACGAGCACATCACCACATACACTTGGGGCATAAAAGGAAATGATTTGGAAGACGATGAGATTGAGTATGTTTTGTTTAAAAACTATGGGGAAACTCTGTCTAAGGGTGCCATGATTTGGTACCAAAACTTGCCCCCGAACTCTATCGACTTGTTTACCATGTTGGTAGATTCGTTTGTAAAGGCACATGCTGGTGCCATAAAGGTTGCAACGAAGAATTCAGATGTATTCAAAATCAAGCAAAGAGAGAACGAGTTGAGGGAGTTTGTATCCCATTTCCAGTTGGAACGAATGGAGTTACCACCAGTCTCTGATGACTGGATTGTACAAGCCTTCATTGAGGGGATAAATGAATGGAGTTCGATAGCTTCGAGGCAGTTGAAGCAGAACTTGATCGAATACCCCGTCATGACTTGGGCGGATGTACATAACAGGTACCAGTCAAAGATTAGGGTCGATGATGACCAGTTGGGAGCCCTCACGGGCTCGGTTTATCCAAGCAGATTGATAGCAAACGAGCCTAGAGAAGAAAACAGGGAGCCAAGGTCGAACAAGGAAATATATCAGCCATACGTCGAAGATCGAAGGAACCCTTCGAGGCGTAACATACCTCGGAATGATCGAAGAGCAGATCGAGGTCAGAACTCTCGGGGACTCATGAGTGAGACCGGGTTCGATGGGCACTCAGGACCGGCGGAGGCACCCCGATTATCATAATACAACTTTAGCATCGATGCCTCGAGTATCGTCTCAACCATTGGTAAAATTAGAGATACCAGATGGACTAAGCCGATACAGATCGATCCTTCTTAGAGGAACCCCAACCTAATGTGCAAGTATCATAGTACTCATGGGCACATGACCGAGGATTGCAGGCAACTCAGAGAGAAGGTGGCCCGATTGTTCAACGAGGGTCACCTTCGGGAATTTCTCAGCGACCTGGCCACGAACCATTTCTGAGAAAGAAACGCAAACAAGAAGAATGAACCGGAAGAGTCCCAACATGTCATTCACATGATCATCGGCGGAGTCGACGTCCCACAAGGACCCATATTCAAATGTACCAAAGTATCTATCACAACGGAGAAGCGGACTCGGGACTACATACCTGAGGACACTCCCACATTCAGCGAAGAAGACATCGAGACCTTATCTCAGCCTCACAACGATGCACTGGTAATTTTTGTCCTTTTAAATAAAGTTCAAGTTAAACGTGTTCTCATTGATCCAGGTAGCTCGGAAAATATAATCAGATCGAGGGTCGTGGAGCAGTTTGGGTTGCTTGACCAAATCATAATTGCTTCTCGAGTCTTGGATGGCTTCAACATGGCAAGTGAAACAACGAAGGGGGAAATCATCCTCCCAGTCAACGTGGCTGGAACCATACAGGACACAAAGTTTCATGTCATTGAAGGGGGCATGAGATATAATGCTTTGCTGGGAAGGCCGTAGATACACAGCATGTGGGCAGTGCCATCGAATCTTCATCAAATGATGAAGTTCCCAACAAAAGATGGCGTGAAAACGGTATATGGAGAGCAGCATGTAGCTAAGGAGATGTTTGCAGTCCACGATTTGGCACCAGTATCAACACCATCCACATCGTAAAAGTCGAGCGTCAAGGAAAAACATGTAGCCAAATAGCAATCACAACCCATGTCCTCGGCTGAGCCTGAGGAACAGGTGATCGAGGAAGAAGAAAAAGATTTCCTACCCCTCGAGCCTTCTTCGCCCCCGAGGAGTCAGATGCGACGAAGTCCAAGTTCGAGGAGCTCGAGAAGGTGATAGTGATTGAGCATCTTTCAGAACAAATGGTATACCTGGGAACGAGATTAGCTCCCGAATTTAGGGAAAATGCATTCTATTCCTTATCGATAACATTGATTGCTTTGCTTGGTCCCACCTAGACATGACAGGGATCCCATCGGAGATAACCACCCATCGACTAAGTGTCGATCCCAGATTTAAATTGGTGAAGAAAAAGAGGAGGCCTTAGTCCGAGTAAAGCACGCATTCATCATAGACGAGGTAACCAAACTTCTCAAGATAGGATCCATTAGGGAAGTAAAATATCTCGAGTGGCTAGCTAACGTATTGGTAGTCCCTAAAAAGGGAAACAAACTTAGAATGTGTGTAGACTACAAAGATTTGAACAAAGCATGCCCTAAATATTCCTTCCCACCGCCCAACATCGACCGTTTGATTGATGCTACGGCTGGCCACGAGATCCTTACTTTTCTCGATGCCTACTCCGAGTACAATCAAATTCAAATGAACCCAGAGGACCAGGAAAAGACTTTGTTTATCATGAAGCATGGTACATATTGTTATAATGTAACGCCATTTGGGATAAAAATGCAGGAGCTACATATCAACGCTTAGTTAATAAAATGTTTGAACATCAAATAGGAAAATATATGGAAGTTTATATTGATGACATGCTAGTTAAGTCCCTGTGCGTAGAGGACCATTTGACCCATTTGCAGGCAACGTTTGATATACTAAGAAAGTGCAACATGAAACCCAACCCCGAGAAATGCGCTTTTGGAGTTGGCTCGGGCAAGTTTCTGGGGTACATGGCATCGAAAAGGGGGATCGAGAGCAACCCCGATAAAATCAAAGCCATCGAGGAAATCACCGTCGTAAATAATGTGAAAGTCATGCAACGGCTAACCGGACGGATAGGTGCCCTAGGATGATTCATCTTGAGGTCATCGGATCGAAGTCACCATTTCTTTTCCCTACTCAGGAAGAAGAAGAAGTTCACATGGACTCCGGAGTGTCAACAAGCCTTAAAAGGATTAAAACGGTATCTATCGAGCCCACCCTTGCTTCATACTCCGAAGGAGGATGAAAAACTCTACTTGTATTTAGCCGTGTCCGAGGTAGCGGTAGGTGGCGTGTTTGTTCGACAAGAACAAGGTACACAATTTCCTATTTGTTATGTAAGTCGGACTCTAGGAGACGCCGAAAGTAGGTACCCGCATTTAGAAAAGTTAGCTCCTGCATTAGTAAGTGTATTTAGGAAGTTGAAACCATATTTTCAATGTCATTCTATATGTGTATTGACTGCGTATCCACTTCAAAATATCTTGCATAAGCCCGAATTATCAGGCCGATTGGCCAAATTGGCCATCGAACTTAGGGGTATGATATCGAATATCAACCCCGAATGGCTATAAAGTCTAAAATTTTAGCAGACTTCGTAGCTGATTTCACGCTTGCCCTCGTGCCCGAAGTAGAAAAGGAACTCTTGCTAAAAACGGGCACATTTTCGGGGGTATGGACCCTCTTCACAGATGGTGCCTCGAATGTGAAAGGGTTCGGGCTCGGTATAGTTTTAACACCGCCTACGGGCAGCATCATTAGACAATCCATAAAAACTTTGAAATTGACTAACAATGAGGCTGAGTATGAGGCCATGATTGCAGGTCTCGAACTAGCCAAGAGCCTGAGAGCAGAGGTCATTGAGGCCAAATGTGACTCTCTTTTGGTAGTAAACCAAGTGAATGGGAGCTTCAAGGTTCGAGAAGATAGAATGCAAAGATACTTGGACAAACTTCAAGTGACATTACATCGCTTCAAGGAATGGACACTAGACCATGTTCTTCGAGAACAGAATAGCGAGGTCGATGCACTTGCGAATTTGGGGTCATCAGTTGAAGAAGATGACATTGTCTTGGGGACTAACGTCCAATTGTCGAGGTGGGTAGTAGAAGAAGTCCATGCAGAAATAAATTCAACAAGTTTGACGTGGGATTGGAGGAACAAGTACGTCGAGTACTTGAAGCACGGGAAGCTCCCCTCAGACCCAAAAGATTCGAGGGCCTTATGAGCCAAAGCAACTCGATTCACACTCAATGAAAATGGAACATTATATAGAAGAACCTTTGACGGACCACTGGCACTGTGTTTGGGACCGGGGATACCGATTATGTACTACGAGAAATCCATGAGGAACTTGTGGGAATCACTCCGGTGCCGATTTCTTTGTTCGAAAGGTGATCATTGCAGGATATTATTGGGATAACATGGAAAAAGATCTTAGGGAGTTTGTTCGAAGTTGTGATAAATGCCAAAGGTTCGCACCGATGATCTATCAGCCCGGTGAACAACTCCATTCGGTCTTATCCACATGGCCATTCATGAAATGGGGGATGGACATCGTCGACCCTCTACCAACGGTGCCAGGTGAAGCTAAATTTATTTTGTTTATGACTGACTACTTCTCAAAAAGGGTAGAAGCACAGGCCTTCGAAAAAGTCATAGAAAAAGAGGTTATCGACTTCATATGGGACCACATTGTATGCCGGTTCGGGATACCCGCCGAGATAGTATGCGACAATGGAAAACAGTTCATCGGCAACAAAGTGATGAAATTCCTCGAGGAACATAAAATTAAAAGGATTCTATCAACGCACTATCACCCAAGCGCAAACGGCTAGGCCAAGTCCACAAACAAAACCATCATTCAAAACTTGAAGAAAAGGTTGGATGATGCTAAAGGAAAATGGAGAGAAGTATTGCCCCTGGTGCTATGGGCATATCGAATGACGTCAAAGTCGAGCACAAGGGAAACCCCATTTTCTTTGGTATATGGGTCTGAAGTGTTGATTCCGATCGAGGTCGGAGAACCTAGCGTCAGGTTTCAGCGTACCACCGAGGACTCGAACCATGAGGCCATGAACACTAGACTCGAATTACTATATGAAAAGCATGAAGTCGCACTAATCCAAATGGTCGCACAATAGCAAAGGATCGAGAGGTATTACAACAGAAGGGCAAACCTTCGCCATTTCGGAGTCGGGGACTTAGTCCTAAGGAAAGTCACCCTCAATACTCGAGACCCAAATGAAGGGAAACTAGGCCCTAATTGGGAAGTACTGTACCGAGTCCTCGGAGTCATAGGAAAAGGATCCTACAAACTTGGTACAATGGAAGGCGAGCAAATACCAAATAATTGGAATATATCACTAGTCAAACGATACTACTGTTGAGGTATGACCTTCTCCCATTTTCATTTATTTCCAAAACTAACTCTTTGCAGGTGTTTGACTGGAGACATCGAAGCACCCTTCAACTCGAAGACCTTGGGGTTTAAAGCATGCGTTGCACTCTTTTTCCTTAGATCGGGTTTTATCCCAAATGGGTTTTACCGGCAAGGTTTTTAACGAGGCAACACCTATATGCTACCTAAGGAAAATCCAACAAGTATTCAAGGCTTCTTTTCAATCAACCTCAAATAATTGGGGGCATCACCCTCGGAGGTCGCATCCTCAAAGAAGACAATTCATGCCGAAAAGGGCCTTGATAGGAGAATGTTGTAATGGGTCAAACGGTCAAATGAGCTGTGTCCATGTAGAATAGTCGAGCCCCCGACAGCAAAACGTATACGCATGTACCAATTATTTGAAGAAGCATTCTTATTATATCAAAACACTTTGTGCCTCAAAGAAGTCTACTATTTCACATTTATATGAAACGACTCAAGGGCCAAAACCCCAAATGGACTCGAATACTCGGGGATTGTCATCGACAGTCAACACATCGAGTCATCGAATACTCGAACTGATAAGACCTCGAAGAAAAACACTCGATTTATAAGACCTCAAAGAGGCATACTCGAACTTATAAGACCTCAAAGAGGAATTCTCAAACTTATAAGACCTCAAAGAGGCATACTCGGACTCATAAGACCTCAAAGAGGCATCCCCTCGATATTAAGGCCAAGGCCATCACACTCGGGGACTAAAAGCTACGACTATATAAAAGGCTACGTCCATATAAAAGACTACGGTCATATGAAAAGGCTACGACCGAAATAATGCGGCTCGTAAACGTCCGACTTCCGCCATAAAACTAAAGGCCTTCAAATACTTCGAAAAATCGGTTAAATCAGGCTACCCTAAGCAAAAGCAAATTATAAGGGGCTTCGAAAATATCAACCTTCGAAAAAACCTCAAGAGGTATTCGATTATCGTTATATATCGACTTACAAATGAGGTTCGAATCAATCGAAACTTCGAAAAATCAAACGAATATGAATACAAAAGATACATGCTAAGGCATACACAAATTTTCACTAAGTCTTTAGCCAGAAAGAGGGAAAAATTATAGCCATTTTAGAGGCCAAATTGGCCCTACCTAAAGAGCCTAAGGTCCAACCCAAAAGAGCCTAAGGGCCAAATACTAAACCGAAGGGTCAAAAACGGAAGCACACTGTGCTCGATACCTTATTTAGCTCGGACTTAAAAGTCCTTCACCCCGAGCTAAACCAACTTAAAACTCGACTCACAGATCGAACTTTAAGGGGTGTACTATTATCGATCATCGATCAAACACAAAATCTGAGGGTATTATATTCTAAGTCCAATAATTAGGTTGATCGTCAACAACACCAAATTTCATTTCACAAAGTGAAGACAAGACGGAATTTAACAGGAAACGAAGATGAAGCAAAAAGTCCTTTATATTCAAAAGATGGTCCAAAAATACATTTACAAAACTCCCACGTGGAGCCCTTACACAAAAGAAAGAAAATAAAAAGGACCTAATCTACTGTCGGGGTCACTTGCTCGGAGGTAGCATCCACAGGAGCTACATCCTCGGTAGCCTGACCTTCGGCATCCTGATTTTTGGGGGCCTCTTACTTCCTCGGGGACTTCATCTTCGTCTCCCTCACTCTCGGAGCCGCTAGCCGAATCCTCGTCGGTGGAGAGAATTGTTGCTGCCTCTTCTTCTAAAGATTTTACCTTCTCGATTTCGGCAGAAAGGTCAAAGCCCTTATCATGCACCTCCTTGAGAATTTGCCTTCGAGCTTCCATCCAAATGTGATTGGTGACACAAGTTAGCTTAAGCTCGGCTGCAGCGGATACCTCCTTAGACCGAGCATTAACAGCAGCATAATTGGTTTGATACGAGGACAAAAATGCGTCAGCTTTGGACATGACCTTAGATAATTCAGCGACGATCCATACGTTGCTTCCACCTGAGGGTTTCAGCCTTTTTGGTCTTAAGTTCATCCCGGAGTTGCTCCGCTAGGTTGGCGTTCAGCTGAAGCTGCAAAAATCGAGTTAAAGCATTAGACACCAAAACAAGTAAGCATAAAATAAGCCCACAAAGGCTATATTACCTGTTCGACAAACTCAACCCGCTCTTGGGAAGCCTTCTCCGAACGTTCTCGAAGATCGTTGAGTTCCCCCTCTCTTTTTGCATAGAGAGCCTTCAGTTCGTCTGACTCTGACATGAGCTTCTTGAGCTCATCTTCACATCGAGCAAGCTCAGCCCGAGACTTAGAAAAAGCTTGGTAATGAAGCATCACAGCCTTATCACAAAGAAAGGGAGTCAGAAAGGCAAAAATCAAACTCTAAACACAGTTGTTTAGGCAAAGTTTACCTGCTTTCGAAGCTTCTCAGCCTCATCAAAGATGAATCAGGCGTCAAGGTCGGGGCCCTCCTCGATCTCGGTGAGGCATTCTCGAAGATGTCATTCTCCCTGTGGGATGTTCCCACATCACGAGTCCTCATATCTTGGGCATCCCGTATTTGCCCCGCAGAGACCGACGAGCCTGGTGGAGGAGAGTCATCCACGTCAATTACCCCGAGTAGCTCAATTGGGGCTTTCTCCCGCCTTCGAGGAACCTCAGGGTTGGGCCCTCCAATCTCATCGACCAAGTGCTCTTCAGGACAAGGCGTGTTATTATCACCAGCCGGCTCGAGGACTTTGCACGAGCTCCCCTCGGAGATTTCCTCAGCTTGAGATTGAACTGCATCGGCAGCCTTCGGTTCAGCAGCCTTCGATTCAATAGCCTTTGAAGCATCACTGCTTCCTCTTCTCTTATTCACTAATGGGCGTTCATCATCTTCGCCCTAGTCTTTCTCTTCATCCTCAGCACGAAGACGCTCGGCATCTTCCGGAGTTAAGGCCACCGAATCGGCCTTAGGTTTTTGAACTTTTGTTTTCTTTAGTTTCGGGGAGTTCGTTGGTAACCCCTTCTTCCTTTTCTTGTTTTTGGCGGGTTTTTGAGTTTCTTCCTCATCAGGTAGGGGCGACCTTATTGACACATCATCTCCGAGTCCTGCACAAACTCAAAGATAAGTATATTGCTAAGGAGTATTTTGCTAAAGGATTTAAAATATGCAAATAATGAGAACTAGCAGTGGTTTTTGGCCTCCCATCGGCCTTTGGCCAAGTCACGCCAGACGCGCTCGGCGTATGAGGAAGTGGAAGCCAGTTGCCGAACCCAGCCCGGGAGGTCCGCAATCGCACCTGGATACCAATCGACGGCTGCATCACCAAAATGGAGTTAGTTCAAATGAAAGGGAATACATTTAAATAATGAAACACACTCGATAAGCCTATACTTACGCTTCATATTCCATTCCTCGGGGAACAACATCTTTTCAGCGGGAATCAGGTCGGAGGTCGTGACTCGAACGAAGCAGCTCATCCACCCTCAGTCTTTATCTTCATCGATGCTAGCGAAGAAAGACTTCGAAGATCGACGTTGCAATTTTATCAGGCCACCTCGATAGAGATGAGGATTGTATTGTCTGATCAGATGGTCGAGGGTAAAAGACATCCCCTCAACTTTGCTCGAGAAGTACCTAATTAGGTGAACAATTCGCCAGAAGGAAGGGTAAATTTGGCCGAGCGTCACCTGATATTATCGACAGAAGTCGAGGATTACTAGGTCTAGAAGGGGCAAAGAAGGTTCTACGAGACCTAAGGTAAATGGGTATGTGTATACGCTTAGATACCCTACTTTGTAAGTGGTAATATCCTCATCGGGTGAAGGGATCTCTACATGTACTTCATCTCCCCAACGGCAATCTGCCTTCACTTGTTTGAGTTTGGTTATTAAGCTAATATACCGAGACATGGGTTCACATCGTCCTGGAACCGAAGCAGGTCTGTCGATTTTAAAATCGGAAGACGTATCACAAGGCCCGGGTGTGCATTCCTCAATACGAGGAGGTACTACCGCTTTACTCTTCGATGGGCGTGAAGACGAAGGGGCTTTCTTCTTTTGGGTAACTACCTTAGAAGTTTTTTCCATTTTTGTTGTGAAAATTAGAAAGAAGAAGAAGAAGTTGGTTAGAAAATGGGCACAAGAAAGCGATAAGTGTATAGAGGAGTTGATGAAGACTTAAAGATGTTGTGGAAAGTAAAAGTTTGAGGAGTGGAGGATTGGAGTATTTATAGAGGCTATCTAAGAGTGTTGGAGAAGCTAAACGGATGGCCAATAACCGTTCTTAATTAATGGCTTTTCGAAAATTGTGCAGACGTGACCTTTGCACGACCTTTCAGTCGCACCAACCACTGACCTCACGAAACTGACATCATGATTGGGACATCGGAGGGGCGAGAATCAGATCGTTTATTATCTTTTCATTATCAGAAATGCGGGGACTATCTGTATACGGTCAAAATCAGGGAGCCCGATTTCGAAGACATAAATTGCCTCAAGCTCGAGTTCGGGCGACTCGAATTGAGGGTCAAGCACGGTTGAGAAATGCACACCTCAAGAAACGAACCGAAGGCCTGGTACGGTCTCCCCCGAGACAGTACCATTTCGATGACACTCAAGAAAGAGCGGAAATTTCTTAAAGGCACAAAGGCCAGGGCGTAAATTTCGGGACAGGCTCGTACAAGTTCGAACTAGGCGGTTATACAGCTGTACCAATAGAATCTCTTTACCATAAATAGAAATGTACCATATTTAGGGTTTCCTCTCCTATATAAAGGGGACCACAATCATTTGTAAACATCATCTTATCACTGCAAGAGGAATATACTACCTTACTTTTTTCGTTTACTGTGCTCAGAATTGTTCTTCAGCTTTATAGCTTTTACTTTATTGTTCTTGCTTTATTACTCTTAACCCACCTCGAGGCCTCCGAACATACCGAGCTCGAGGTCCCTATTGCTCTAGCAATACTGGTTTGGTTCACAAATCCTTCTTACTTATACTTAATATTGCTTGTTTATTCACTAGTATTAGAATATATCACGTATCTTTAAAACCAGAAATCAAATTTAATTATTACTGCGATTTTCGAGGTGAACAGATTTGGAAGGACACAAGTTTGATCTGCCTTCTTAGTTTGATACCCTTTATATAAATTTCACAACGTAGAGAAACCTTTATACTTTAAATTTCAGCGAAGAAAAAACGTTGGTGATTTTTTAAATTTATCTAAGCCTTGATAGTTAGCTTGAATTATTCGATATTTTTACTGGCGAGAGATAACAAGTATTGGATAAAATAATTGAGGTGCTTACAATTGATCCGATCACCACCGTTTTAAAATAAACAATTAGGCTGACCTTCTTTCAGAAACAATAATCACAAAATAGGTAACAACTAGATGTGCAGTAGCCTAGAACAATATTCTATTCCCCTATAAATTTCTTCAATTAATTTATATATTTTTTCATGGGCAATTTTGTAAATTTGGAAAAACATGACTTTGAAGTAACTTGACCAGCTTGCTTTAGCTGAACTACCAAGAATGCAGTTCCACTTACTCCAAATATCTCAATTGTTCATCATTTAACTAACCTTGAAAGTTCATTCTCACCAAACGCACTTGTGCTATTATTATCACAATAAAAACCAAAATGGAAGAAGAAAAAAATTTCCTACTCCAATTGACCACATTGAAGAACAAAATTTGTCATGGCTAAAACTCACCAGTTAATAGTTTCAGTTCCAGGAAATAATGGTACAGCCATTTGGGATATCAAATGCAGTTTCCATTCTCTCATTATTGTATTAATTGTTTCGCTCGTGGCCGGAGTCGTTTACTTGAGTGGAGAGAGTGGCCGGTTCTTGTTTGAAGATAACAGTAATAGTGACAATAATCTGGGTATGGGAAGTCATGATTTGGTGTCATCTTCAGATAAGTGTAATTTGTTTTCTGGTAAGTGGGTTTTTGATAACAAGTCATATCCTCTGTACAAGGAGCAGGATTGTAACTTCATGTCTGATCAGTTAGCTTGCCACAAGTTTGGAAGAAAGGACTTGAACTACCAACATTGGAGGTGGCAACCTCATCACTGTGATATCCCAAGGTCTTTTTTTTTTCTGTTTACTTTGGTCTCTTTTTTGAATTAAAAAAAAAAAAAAAAAAAAAATATATATATATATATATATATATATATATATGCAAGTGATCATGATATGCATTCTTTTTTCTTTGGTATTTTGGATATAGCTTTTTTGAGCTTTTGGTGGAATGTTTTTCGTCTTAAAAAAGGTTCAATGCCACAGCATTATTGGAGAAACTGAGGAATAAAAGGCTTGTCTTCGTGGGAGATTCATTGAACAGAGGCCAATGGGTTTCCATGGTTTGCTTGATAGATACAGCTGTTCAATCTTCTCTTAAATCCATGCACTACAGATACAACGCTTCCTTGATCATTTTCAAAGTTAAAGTAAGTGGGAGAAAAAAATCCACTCTTCTCCAATTCTTAACTATAAATGAACTGCCAAAATTTGCAAGTTTCACATGTTATTTTGTCAATTTTATTTAGTTCCCACCCGGTATTCGTAATCTGTATTGGGCCTAATACGGCCTCTTTAAACGGAGAAGCGCTCCTGGTTAGGATGTTTCCTATTCCGAGAGTACCCGAGATCTTTGATTAACGAGGGTTAGACGATCCTATCCATCCCACCACAATATGTGAGAAGTTATTTGGTTCGGTTAATAACTTAAGAACTGCCAAAATTTGGAAGTTTCGATGTTGTTTTGTTAGGTTAATAATTCATTTTTTATGTATTTTGATAGATCAACAATATTCTTTTAGCGATAAGAGATATCGACGGACAAAGTTAAAATTTTATAAGAAGGATAATGATAGTTTTTAGCGTTTACATAAAGCACCTTAATGTTTACCCCAAGAAGAAAAGCTTAAGATTAATGCTTTGTTTGTCCTATTTTACATGTCATAAGCTTACTTTAATTGTCTGACCAACACTTATAACCAAAATTTAACCTTAATTCTTTAAACTCTAGAAGTTCACACTTGTCAAAAACAGATAGAAATCCTATCGAATGATTAAGTTTGATAATCAGATTTCATAGTTGACTGTGCAGTCAACTTAGTTCATGTTAATTTGAGGTAGGAGTGTCTAATTATACTCATAAGTTGTCTCTCATTAATTTATACCTACTATGATAAATATTTTGCCTTGCTAAATCAAGAATGTCTTGTGGGGATAGAGAGCCAATATGCACCTACTTGATATATGAATTTAAGTTGAGTTTAACTTCTACACACTAATTCCTTAAGAAAAATATACACCAAAATGATCGTCCATATAATTGGTCGGATAAGTAACTTGAAAAATAAGACAGCAATTTACTAGAACATGTAAAAAAGAAATTATATTCTCTCTCTCTTATATAGGAAGATGATGTATCGGATACTTACTAATCTAAAGGTAAAAATTTATCCGCATTGCAAATGCAGGATTACAATGCAACAATAGAATTCTACTGGGAACCATTATTGGTGGAATCAAACTCAGATGACCCAGTGCACCATCGTCTCCCTGAGAGAATTGTTAGAGCAAATGCCATTGAAAAGCACGGTAGTCGTTGGACCAATGCTGATTTTATTGTCTTCAACACTTACCTTTGGTGGAGACGCCCCCATATCAAAGTCCTGTGAGTAAATTTAATATTTAAATTATATAAACTGATAGATAGATTAAAAATGTTTTATTATCAGTATGTCTAAACCTGGTTGTAGCAGATGATCTATCTTATTTATAAGGTTAATTCTATGTTTTAGAAACAATTATATATAGTTACTTTTTAAGTGATCTGATATATCAAAATTCTTGTAGGTGTATAGACAAATTCAAGAATCATGGTAGTGACTAGTCAACGATCAAAATAACTACTGAGTAGTACTTATAATCTTCATTTT
The DNA here is from genome assembly GCA_005239495.1 of Nicotiana undulata. Taxonomy (NCBI): domain Eukaryota; kingdom Viridiplantae; phylum Streptophyta; class Magnoliopsida; order Solanales; family Solanaceae; genus Nicotiana; species Nicotiana undulata. The sequence continues at coordinate 3,686 of MDKH01221131.1, read as the reverse complement.
CATCATCTCAGGTGGGGTTCATTTGAGAGGTCAGATGGAATTTACAAGGAAGTAAAAATGTTACGAAGCTATGAAATGGCCTTGAAGACTTGGGCTGACTGGTTGGAAATCCATGTCAATCGCTCCAAAACTCAATTGTTCTTCATGAGCATGTCACCAGTTCATGAAAGGTAATCCCAAGACACTCTCGCCCTTCAATCTATTTGCTTTTTATAACAGTAGTGTCTGACTCAATTTGCATGCGCCCTTCAATTATTTTAAACTTTTTTCTTTACACTTTCTCATTTAATGATAGTTGAGTAGATCACAGCATCTAAAGTTTTGAATTCAAGAATGTTTAAGTGAGACATTTTGGATTTATGGTGCTCATTAAATATGCTCCCCTATCAAAAGTTGGTGTATTACATGACCGCCTCTTTTATTCTCTAAACTATTAGTAAGTCAAAAAACTAGTTATAAGCTGATTTGACCAATCTTGTAAACTTACCAAAGGGTCGTTCTTCGCCCCACCAACATTGGAAATCCCAGTTATCAGCATCAGGTGATATTTTAGGTGTTAACTCACATTTTAGGCGTAAAACCAAAAACTTTATTAAGGGCATTCAAAATTTAATATATATGTATAAAAATATAATTTTTGACCTATATATATATATGCATTTTTAGACAAAAAGTATTAAACTAAGCACCCCTTACTGTAACAGGGCTGAAGAATGGGGCAAAGCAAAAGGTGAAAATTGTTACAGTGAAACAGAGCAAATACAAGAAGAAGGATACCAAGGAAATGGATCAGATCCAAAGATGATGAAAATAGTGGAATCAACTATACATGAACTTAAACATAGAGGATTGAATGTTCACTTACTAAACATAACACAGTTATCAGAGTACAGAAAAGAAGGTCACCCTTCTATCTATAGGAAACAATGGGACTCTCTTACTGAAGAGCAGATTGCAAATCCAAATAGTTATGCAGATTGTATACATTGGTGCCTTCCCGGAGTTCCTGATGTTTGGAATGAGCTTCTTTATGCTTATATTTTTAATAATTACTGACAGTTGAAGAATTTGTAAAGTTTTTTCTTTTACCTTTTTACCCAAAGAATCAACAATGGTTTCTTTATTTAGCCCAAATGACTTGAACCTGGACCAAACGGTTGTAGGTGGGGCTGTTTTTATTCTTTTTCTGTGTCCCTCTTTCTCTCTCTCTTTTTTTTTTTTTTGAATTTTGGTTAAATCCAAAATTGTAAGTGGTCTATTTGGCAATTGTATATAAGTGACAAACTGACAATTGCTGTAAAAAAATTCTCTTTCTTTGAGAAATCAACTTGTTCAATTTGAGAAAATGCAGTCCCTTCATTTATTTGGGTTTCGATTAGGATTTCATGGTCGACTCTTCAGTTATACTTCTTATTTACAATTCTTTTCTTTTCTGTCGAAAGTTATTTTTTCCAAAAATTTATTGGATTTATTAAGAAAACCAGATTGTTCTAGTTTATTCAGAATTATCTATAGTTATGGGAAGCCAGGTGACAGTAAATAGGCCAATTTTGTTAGAGTTGAATAACAGGACTTTCTGGACGTTTTTTTATATATAATTGTCATTAGAAGATAGAAGGATGATAAATACACAATAAGTTGTTTCCAGAAAATAAGAGGTCCTATACTGGTTGCTATGAGGGAAGTCATATACTATAAGTAGTTTACAACTTGTGCATACTGCTGCCCCACAAAAACAACCACTGCAGCAATATCTAACCCCCCGAGTGAACCCAAGCAACAAAATAAGTGAACAGGGAAATTTCTTACTTGAGGAACACAAGTATTGACTCCAATATATTACCACAAAGACTCACCTGGATATAGGAACTTCGTTAATTTACACAATGGAATTGGTTGGCGAGGACGAAAAAGGGCCTGCATGAACAGGTATCAGATCATAAATTTGTGCAGTAAAAGCATGATAGCAGCAGATACTTACTCAAAACGCTCAACCGCCAGAGGAGACAAAGACAGCATTTGGCTGTGGAGCCTTTTGCTTGCAAATAAAGGGGCTCGACTCTGAGCTTATTGGTGTAAGCCCTGTAACAGCAAAAGCCTGACTCTCTGCAAGCTTGGATTGCTGCTATGTAACACATCAGTTAGAGATGGAACTGGTACAGAATGGAGAAATATATTGGCTAAATGACAGGATATATGGATTTAAAAAACAGTATTCCACTTTCAGTACCTGTTTCTCAGTTGGATTCCGTGTTGTAATTAAGCCTTGCAGTTCAATGGGGTACATTTTCTAATCAATCCAACAACTCTAACTCGCATAACAGGAATACGTCTCTTTCAGCAACTCCAGCAGCTTGCAAAGCTTTTTTCAAGAGATTTCTACAGGTCGGATTGCCTCAATGCCTGAAAATGATGGAAACATAACTGAACTACTTGTACCTAAATCAAGTGGAAAAGAACATCCCTCCAACTTTGCTTGATAGGATACAGATGAATTTAACTGCTCTCAAGTCATCTCTAAGTTCTGGTTCTCCAGCTCTTTCGAGTACCTTCAAACATTTTGCCCCTTCTACACTTTCCCTCCACAACTCTATAGTGTCTAGCTTGACAATTCAAAAATATAGGTCTTATTAGTAGAGACCACAGATGTTCATAGACAATTCGAATCAAATAGTATTGAAATGAAACCTCAAGGCGTGAAAATTGGAGTTGTATTGGAAAATACATCAAATCCCAGAGATAGGCATGCTGTGACAGAAAGGTACTCCATCCTAGAACGTCAGTTTCTTAATATATATATATATATATATATATATATATATATGTGTATGTATGAAGGAAAAAGAGTGACAGGGAAAACTATGACATAAAACTCACGATCTTGATTATTGTTACAGAAACTTATTAAGCTTTATAAAGACATTTCTCCTTCATAATTTAGAAAATTGGCAAGTATTTGCAGTATCGTTTGCAGAAGGAAAGATCAGCACCAGCTTTTCATAAGTTTTGTCTTCAACCCACAAGAGCAACAATTAGAACCAAGCACACCTGCTAAATGCCTAAATCCACTATTATCAACCAACACTCATTACCACCTAGTCATTGCACAAGCCATACATATATACAAATAAACATATTTATGTTTATGGATAATTTATTTGAAAAAACATCATTGTTCCCAATGGATTATATTTTGCAGATGTTGGGTATTCGACTGCCTTTAACTATGTGATACTAGTCTAGTGGAGGATGCTATGCAATTTTTGACGAGTCCATACAATTCAAGGCCATTAAAATTGAAGGTTACTAAAGCACCTTCAACCGGGTAGTTGTATGATAGGTCTCAGACAAGAATTATCCAAGCTTAAACCCCACATGGGATGCTGTATTGTTGTTACCAAAATAATGGTCAAATTAGTTGACATTGAGCATTACTCAGCTCCCTTGATGATCCTCATTCACGAGCTAATCTGCTATCCCGTTCTTATAGCTATTGATAATACAATAGATTGATACAGATTTCACTACTAAAAATCCGGCGAAAAGCGACCAACCATTGGCGACCAAAATTGGTCTGTCAAAAAAAGCGACCACACTTGGTGGCTAAACGGGATAAATAATTAAAAAAATAATTGTAAAATAATTAGCGACCACAATTGGTCGCTACTTGGTCGATAATCTGGTCA
>ML279260.1:0-62964 GCA_005239495.1 Nicotiana undulata | reverse complement strand
GCCTCTCGAATCAACCTCCGAAGGCTCCAAATCTACCAAGTTCAGATTTTAATCATCAACATAAGCTTAAGGAATAAATTCCAATTGAAAAATATCGAATTTTAACTCAAAAATCTGAAACCGATCAAAACCTGACCCCCAGGCCCGCGTCCCGAAACTCAGAAAGTTTTATACAAAAGTGTTCTTCATCTTCCCACGAGTCCGTACATATAAAGAACACCAAAATCGGAGTTCGTTTGACCCCTCAAATTGACCCTTGAACGTCTCATAATCTCATGCCCCAAAATCCTGTTTTTCTACTGTTTTTCATGAATTAAAGGCTGGGGTTATGGTCTATAATCACCCATAAACGAGTTTTAATAATCAAATTGCTTACCTCTGTGATACCCACTAATTTTCTCCTTCAAAAATCGCCCAAAAAGCTTCTCCCTGGTCAAAAATTGGAAGACAACTCGAACTGCTTGTTATATATATACTGTTCACACGTTTTACTGCTCTCAATGGATTCCTTGTGAAATTCTAATTAATTTAGGCTTTTGAATCACTCAATTTGACCTTATAATGAAGGCGATATGTAGGTTTTAAGATTTGCAAATAGTGCAGGTTTTTAATACGCCGTCAGGGGCAATTTCGTCATTAACCTGAAAAATCTGGGCAATCTTGGTATAATGGCCATAAAATCCTCATACGATGCCCAAATTCGATTATTCTTTTTGCTACGGGTCCGTAATTACGATACGGATCTAATACTTCATTCAAAGCAGTAATCGGAGCTCATTTTTTCTATATGATATCATTTATGCTTGAAGAAACGACGCTGAAGCATAAGAAAACGAGCACAACGCAGCCCAAACCTATCCAAAACTCACCCGAGCTCCTTGGGACCCCAACCAACTATACCAACACATCACATATGATCATTCAAACTTAGTTTCACTCTCAAAACACCAAAACTAACATCAAAACACCAAATTTACATCGGATTCAAGCCTAAGAACTTTGAAATTTTTAAAATCCACCAAAGATGCCGAAACTATCCAAAACAACTCCGATTGACCTGAAATTTTGCAGACACATCCAAAATGATATTACGAACCTGTTCCAACTGTCAGAATTCCATTCCGACCTGATAGCCTATTTTCCACTGCCGACCGGAAATCAAAGAATTATTCTGAACACACTCCTAAGTCCCAAATCACCTAACAAAGTTATCCGAGCCGTAAAATCCACATTTCAAGGTCGTTTACCAATAAGTCAACTCTCAGTTGACTTTCCCATTTTAAGGCTATTTTTAAAGACTAAGTGACTGAATTCTCGTTTAACCATTCCGATTTCAAGCTTATCAACTCTAACACATCAATAATAGAATAATCGATCTATGATAAGTCAATAACAGCAATTATAATGTAGGTTTTATGTAACGACAGACCGGGTAGTTACATTAATTAAATACGGGAGTTGGCCATTTTCCACCATTCCCACCTTCCTCCTTGAGCTTTTGGAGGCATTTCAAGAGAGCTATTCCACCATTGTTTTCAAGGTAAGTAGAACCCCATAATTTTTCTAGCTTTAACATTAATTCCTAGTTAAATTTCCTACTAAATTATCTAAAAATCGTAGAATTAGGTAGTAATTTTAGGGTTCTTGAGGATTTTGTGATTTTTCCATTTTAGGCCATGAATTCAAGTAGAAATCACACATTAATGATCCTTAGGCTATGGGTGAGTGATCCCTTCGAGAATTTTCAGAATTTGAACATGCGGGACCGGGGTTGGAATTTGGGAATTCTTCACGAATAGCGATTTTTATTGAATAACTAGGATAACTTCCCGCTTTGTGCATGCATTGATATTATTGTATTCCTTTTGGCTAGTTCGAGTTCTTGGGTGTAGAGTTCGGAGTTTCGGGCGCAATTGTGGTCCGAGGGGTATATTCGACACGAGGTGAGTCTCCTTTCTAACCTTGTAAGAGGGAATTGTCCCCATAGGTGATGTATATGCTATGTGTAAATTGTTTGGGGGCTACGTACGCGCCAAGTGACGAGAGTCCGTACGTAGCGGCTATTATTGTTATGTCCTGGTAGTTAGGCCCACATCATGCCTTATATGCTACCTCGTAATGCCTTATATGCCTTATATGCTTCCTCGTAATGCCTTATAGGCTTCCTTGAAATGCTTTATATGATTCATTTGTGACGCTATATGTACTATGGGATTATGTTTTGCATAGTATTGTTCCTCTAAGGCTTTATGGAAAAACTGTTGAATGGAAAGGAATTTGTTATGGAAAGTAAGTACTTGAAATGAATATGGGATCGGGCCGTACGCCACGGCAGTGTTGAAAAGTAATTGAAATGAATATGGGATCGGGTCGTACACCACGACAGTGTTGAAAAGTAATTGAATATATATGGGATCGGGTCGTACGCCACAGCAGTGTTGAGAAGTATTTGTGATATATATATGGGATTAGGCCGTACGCCACGGCAGTGTTGAGGAATATTTGAAATATATGGGATCGGGTCGTACGCCCCGACAGCGTTGAGGAATAATTGTGATATACACATGGGATCAGGCCTTACGCCACAGCGAGTTTAGAAGGTACCTTATGGGAGCGGGTCGTACGCCACGGCAGATCTAAGAATTTTTTATTATTGTTTCGTTTGGTGGTCTTACCCTTGAAAGTGCTTTATTGTTTAGTTCAGTAGTTGTTTGGATTTCTGCTCCTGATATGTACTTGTTGCTTATTTCCTGACATGCCTACTGTATTTCATTATATTCTATCATATGTTATTACTGCTGGACCTTAGTGAGTATCGAGTCGACCTCTCGTCACTACTTCTTCGAGTTTAGGCGGGATACTCACTGGGTACATATTTATTTAATATGTACTCATGCTGCACTTTCTTTTCTTTTCTGTACTTGACTGTACAGGTCCGGAGGCTGGCACGTCTGACTATCAGGCCGGTGCTAGATATTGATAGCGTGGTCATACTTCACGGTGAGCTGCTTTCCCGGCGACTTCCTAGCAGCACCCTGGAGTTCTTTTGTTATATTCTCTGTCCATTTCATTCAGAGTGAGACTCTTTATATATTGTAGTCATTGTATATTCGGTAGTTGCTCGTGACACTAGTTCCTGGCACACACGCGTAGTGTATATATATTTTGGGTTTGGGTTGTACAGGCATGCATATGCTTTATTTCCATGTCAAGCTACCATCATGTTTAACTGTTTAAAATTTGTAAATATTGACTTGTTTAATTAGATGGAAAGGGTAACACTTAGTGTAATTTGTGATTGGCTTGCCTAACCCCGTCATTGGGCGCCATCACGACCCGGATTAGGATTCTAGGTCGTGACACCCCGAGGGCTTGGGTGAGTTTCGGATGGGTTTAGGCTATGTTGCGCTTGTTTAGATGCTTCATCGTCGTTTCTTCAAGCATAAAATAACACCACACTAAGAAAACGAACTCCAAATTTGGTTTTTATTGAACCATTATATCTGTATCGTAATTGCAGAGCCATAAGAAAAAGAATCATCGAATTTGGGCATCGTATGAAGAAGTTATGCCCATTTTAGTGATGGAAAAATATTGATGGTGCCGGATGTCGCAAATGCGAACTCCGGGTCGCAAATACGACATCCGCAGCCTATTAAATGAGTTTTTTGACAGGATTTTCACCCATTCTTCAATTCTCTCAAACCCTAAAGCTCCATAGGAGATTTTTCAAAGACCCAAACTTCTCCAAATCATTGGTAAGTGATCTTTAACTAATTTCTTTCATTCCTTAACAACTTTTAACAAGATTTCAACCAAAAATCTAGAGTTTTCATGGTAAAAATTGAAATTTTTGGGTAGAACTTAGGAATTTTAAAATTTGGGGAATTAGACCTCGAATTGAGATCGGATTCAAATACCAATTGTATATCCGTGCTCGGGGGTGATTGGGTAAACGGGTTTTGGTCCGAACCTCGAGTTTAGACCAAGTGGGTCCGGGGTCGATTTTTGAAATTGAGTAGGAAAACTTAGAAAAACCATTGCTTTTCAATAAAGATGATTACTTTAGGCTATGATTGATAAATTTAACCAATTGTGATTAGATTTTAGCGGATTAGAAGCAAATTCTAAAGGAAAGGCAGTGCAAGAACAGTGAATTGCTTGTGAGATCGAGGTAAGTGATTGGTCTAACTTTGGCTTGAGGGAATAGGAGTCCACACTTATTTGCTATGTGAAATTCATGGGTGTGGTGTATAGGTGAGGTGACGAGTATCTATGCACCACCCAAGTTGCCAGTTAAGCATGATCCCTTTCCCCATCCCAACCTAATTGATTTTTGTTTAAATTGTTCTATGACTATCTAGCGTTGTTGTCTTGTTGGTTTCATTGTTGATAATATTGAGGAAGTGGTGAGGAATATAGTTTAACTATTTTATGATTGTTGAGGTTTACGTGATTGTGTGGTTTCAATTGATTGTTGCCAATTGTTGTGGCGAGTGTATAAAAAGAATTGGTTGTTTATTGGGTTCCCTTGTGGGACAATTGATTGAGCAGTTTGGTGTTGTTTTACGAAGTTTATATATATGCACATTGATGTTCCCGTGATATATTGTTTAAAGGGAGATATTGTGAAAGGCTTGGCCTTAACCGTGAAAGCTTTATGAATTTATATAAGGTTGTGATGTATTGTTGAAACGGTAATATTGTGAAAGGCTTGGCCTTAACTGTGAAAGTTTTATAAATTAATATAAGGTTATGATATGACTGGTGGGAGTGGGTTGCACGCCACAACAAAGGTGTAATAAGGGTGGACATGTGGGATCGGGTTGCACGCTGCAACAGGAGCGATAGGGTGATATATATAGGGAGGAGGAATAAGGGAGGACAGGTGGGATCAGGTTGCACGCCGCAACAAAAGGTGAGATAAGGGAGGACACTTATGATTTATTGAATTTTACGAAAAATGTTTTTACTGGATTTCAAAAGATGTTTTACTGATTTTTCTTGAAAACTCAAGAATTTGAGACTTATAGATTTGAAAGGTTTAAATGTTTATTTTACCGGTTTCTCTATATTTTTGGCAATACTTTCATTAAAAGTTAAAGTTTGAAAACTTGGAAATTTTTGAGAATTGGTTATAGCTGAGACCTGAAAGAGGCGGTTGAGTTATTTTATTATTGTTGTAGTATTTGAATTGATGTGTTTAGATTTCCTTCCTGTTTTATGATTATTGTCTTAGTTATATTTTTCTTGTTTGTGTAGAATTGTTTTATTGTGTTATTATACATATTATTGTCATAGGTTGTATGTTGTTAATGCCTCGTTGTAGCCTCGTCACTACTTCGCCGAGGTTAGGCTAGGCACTTACTTAGTACATGTGGTCGGTTGTACTGATACTACACTCTGCACTCTTTTGTGCAGTTCCAGGTACTGGTCAGAGTTAGAAGAATTAGTAGCTGATGTCATTGCTCGGAGACACGAGGTAGATCTGCTAGTGTCCGCAGATTCCTGGAGTCTTCACTTATTTTCGGACACTGTTTTACTTCTTTCAGAAACAGATATATAATTCTTTCAGCCATTATTTGTAGCATTCTTAGTAGTTCATGAATTGTGACGTCAGATCCTAGGTAGATATGAAATTAGCATTAGTTGATGGCTCATCTGTTACTTTGAATATTAAATCTTGATTGCATTTATGGAGAAGTATTAGATTTTGTTTTTAATTGGATTTGTTCATGCGTGTGGAAATGAAGTTATAAAGAAAATGATTGTATAATTTCTAACATTGGTTTGCCTAGCAAGTGTGGTGTTAGGCGCCATCACGATCCCTGAGGTTGGGGATTTGGGTCGTGACAATCGGGTTCGTGATGAAGGTTTTAGGCACTGGGTTTTTTTGTTCTTCGCGAATGCAGACATGAGGTCACGTTCTCGTGGTGTATAGTTGTTGCAGACTATTTAAGTTTCTATTTTCGGGACACTTCCCATAAGTTTATACTTGATCCCTAGACTTGGAGAAGAGATGATTTTGAAGAGAAATTTCACTACTACATTAGAGGTAAGTAATTTTTACTTAGATTTTGCTTTATATCTTTATTGCCCATGGAAATCTACACCTAACACTTCGAATTTTGAAAGGAAATTTGGGTTTATCACCTACACTTAGAGAATGCATTTTGGGAATTTGAGTACCAATTTGGACTTGGTTAAGGAAACTAATTACATATTTGGGCAGGTTATGGGTCATCGAATTTTTGTATTTGTTTCGGATTTCAAGCACGTGGGCCTTTGTTGACTTTTGTTTATTATTGGAAATTACTTCAAAGATCAAATCTTTATGGGTTGGGATCGCTTCCTATGGAATTGTTGACTTCCTTGGATTACGGTAGGCTTGGATTTGCACAACTGGAGAGCTAGATTGAGGTTTTGACGTGATTTGAGGTTGAAGACTGGCTTGATGAGGTAAGTATCTTTCCTGGGCTTGAATAGAGGGTATTTTCCTATTCGCTATGATATTTGTTATATGGTGGGGGTGACGTAAATGCAAGGTGACGAGCGTATATGTGTGCGGCGTGGTTCATGATGATCCACGTAGATCTTAGGCTATTATATGCCCTGTTTTGCTATAATTCTCCTTTGATATCGTACTTTTCTCCATTTGTATGACTACGTGAGCTATCATTCATGATAGAAATCATGTCTAGGCTATTTTATTCGTTGTTGAGGCATTATAAGGCCATTTTGCTATGTTGAGTTATATGCATGAGCCGTAGTCATACTTTTCAGTCATGATTTTATATTTGTGTGTTATATCACCATATTTATATACTTCTTACATGTTATCTCATATGTTTAACGTCCTTTCTTGTGTGACATGGTTTTGAGTGAATATGTGGCATGTTGGCATAATTCGTGTGGTATATTAATTTTGATATTGTGAGATGTTGGCATATTGAGATCTAAGTGGATGAATGACTGATATGGGGCCATATAGTCGTATTGATATTCATTTTGAGGAGATGCGTATGCCTTCAAATGTCAAAGACCATTCAGGAACTTTTCAGCCAATAAGGGAATACTCATCTTCTTCCTGATAACACTGAGTTGCGTCACCGAAAAATAGGGGGACTATTTGTATGGGGTAAAATTGGTTGATAACAAGTGTCTAAATAGATAAGTGACACGTGGAACCGAGAATAAACAAAGGTTGTGTCAGCAAATAATCGGTACTGGTTACAAAGTGTGTAACCGGCACAGGATGGATCCGAGGGAAGCACAACTGATGGTAAAGATTCAAAGACTTGACATCAGATAGCATTTAATGAGCATTCGTTACAAAGAATATATGCATGCAAAGCCAGTCGTTATGCACCCATCAATGGAATTTTTATTCTCATTCAAGAAGAGCTTGATTTTAGGATCTTGTCTCCTTAAGAATAGCTATAAATATCATATTGGCAACTCTTGTAGGGACATGAAACATTCTGTACAGAAAAGCTATAGCATACTATTTTACTCTCAATCTAAAGAATTTTGTCATTGATTTATCATTGCTTCTGCATTTTCCCTATGAAAGACAGAGTCAGAATCAAGCTTGCTATTTTCTCCAATTTCAATCACTAATATTATTTTTGCTCCTATTTCTTTATCATTTTTGGGTCAAATTGATTCGCTTGTCTATAAATCACGCTATAAATTTAAATGTACCATTTTACGAGAAAAAGGAATAAATCATCCTACGATTAGAAATAGTACCACACTTATATCTGTCAGAGGATGAAATAGTAACTCCAGGATACAGCGGTAAAATCGACAACTCAAGATTAATACAACATACCAAACGGTCAATAAGAAATAATACCAAAATAACTAATTTCAGCATAACTAATCCTAGTATAATTAATCATAGCATAACTAATTGCATCATAACTTGTATTCAAACTAAACAACCCCTTAGAATAGGGTGATGAAATCATCTAAGTTTCACTCTCACTTCGAACATCAAGTTTTTGAATGTTGACAAATGGAATTTATTTATTTATAAATTACAAAACAAAATTATAAAATCACCGTTAAATTATTTGAATTCTCAAATTATAATAGCATTACAAACAAGGACCAGAATAGGGATTGGTCCCTAATAAATGGTCGAATGATAGCATGCCACATGGTACCGAAGGCAGGTAAAAGGTGAGTCAAGTAACAACCAGTAGCAGAACAATAACTACATTTGGTATCGGATAAACCCCAAATGGAGCCTTGTCAATGGGTTCAGTTTGAACGTTTGCCATCGGGTAGCATTAAATGAAGAATATTCTCTATCTTTAAATGGGCAGACATTGCAGAGAATATTTGCATCCATGGCCTACCGTTACATATAAATCAATGGCTCATTTATTGTCATTTAAGTGGGGCTTGATCTTAAGATCTTGTTTCCCTATATGTAGTTATAAATAGCAGGCTTAGTAGCCATTGTCAGACAGGAAATTCTTGGCAAAACTTATGCTATATTCTACTTTCACTCTCAATTAAAACAACTTTATTTGCTCTTTTATATTGTTTTCATTTCTGTCCTCGGAGATGCTGTTTTCGGAGCCAGGCTTGTCATTTTCTTCAATATTGATTGATAAGTCTTACTTTTAATCTTGCTTATTTACCATTTTTGGAACAAATCAGTTCGCTCTTCTATAAACCATGTAACAAATTCAATTGTACAGTTTTACGAGTAAACAGTTCGGCGCCCACCGTGGGGCTTAGACAGTTGCGTAATTGAGTTGATCCTTGCGTTTTACTAACTTGTTTGATTTTTTCCTTAAACAAGAAATCTGAAATGGTAGCAAATGATGTCAACATCGCACGCAACGTTGAGGGATACAAGGTGTACGTGATTTTCCCAACTGGTAGTAAACCAAGGGTACGATATTCGAGGACTCGGCTCCGAGGACATAGAGATCAAATGTGATTACCAACTGGTAGTAAACCAGGTGTACGAGATTTTCTATACAAAGGAGGAACACATGCTACAATATGTGAATAAGTTTTAGGAATTGCTTACACGATTCAGGTAATGGTCAATTATACACATTTCGAGAGAAGACGACGTGGAAGCAGACACAATGGATAATTTGGAAAGGATCTGACTCCGGTACTGTCATTCAACTTCTGCATTCGGTACTAGATGTGGATGGCTATTGTGAAGTGAATACAACCAACCTAGTCTGGGACTGAAGGAATGAGTTTGTTGAATATCTTCGGCATGGCAAGTTGCAACGAAGACGCCAAGGCGTCCCATGCACTATGCACCAAAGCGGCTCGTTACTTCCTCATGGACGGGAAATTATATAGGAGGTCGTACCAAGGCCCATTGGCCCGATGTCTAGGAGCCTAGGAGGCAGACTGCATGATGAGAGAAGTCTATGACTGAATCTGCGGGAACCATTCCGGCATAGATTCATTGGTACTAAAGCTAGTTAGGGCAGGATACTATTGGCCGCGGATGGAACAAGATGCAAAGACACTCGTTTAGAAATGCGACAAATGCCAACGCTAGGCACAATTGGTACACCAACCGGAAAAACTTTTGCATCCGATGTTGTCCCCTTGGCCATTCATCAAATAGGGGATGTATATAACTGGCCCATTGCCACCTGGTCCCGATAAGGTAAGATTCCTCTTAATATTAACTGACTACTTCACTAAATGAGTTGAAGCAGCTCCTTATCAAAAGATCAGTGAGTGCGAAGTAGTCGACTTCCTATGGGAAAACATAACCTGCCGATTCAAAATACCGAAGGAGATTGCTTGAGACAACGGCCACAGTTCATAGACTCAAAAGTCATAAAATTTATAGAAGATTTGAAAATCAAGAGGATTACTTCCTCATCGTACCATCCGAGCCTTAATGGATAAGCGGAGTGAACCAATAAGATGATTATCCAAAACCTCAAAAAGAGGTTAGAAGCTGCTAAAGGAAAATGGCCCAAAGAGTTACTGGGCGTGCTATGAGCATATCAGATGACGCAAAATTCAAGCACGTGAGAGACACCTTTTCTCTCTCGTATATAGCGCGGAAGCTCTGATCCCAGTGAAAGTAGGGGAACCAACCATACGATTTTCCCGAGCAAACAAAGAAACAAATAATGAGGCATTGCTGGTGAAGCTGAATTTGCTCGATGAATGCAGGGACTTGGCATACGTGAGGATGTTGGCTCAGAAGCAAAGGATAGGGGATACTATAATCGTAGGGCCAGTCTCCGTTACTTCAAAGTAGGAGACTTAGTTTTGAGGAAGGTGGCCCAGAGCACTCGGGAATCAACGCTGGGAAGCTGGGTCCGACATGGGAAGGTCCCTATCAGGTTTCAGCTGTCACCAGTAAAGGATCGTACAAGCTGGAAAATCAAAATGGAGTGAAATTTCCCAACAAATTGAACGTGACTCACCTCAAAAGGTATTACTGCCGACGGATCCTACCAATACTAAAAGTATGTGCTGCACTTTTTTTTCCTTCAACCAGTTTTTGTCCCAATCGGGTTTTTATGGCAAGGTTTTTAACGAGGCAGCAACGGAACACATACTACGGGAGGAGCGCCATCGCCAAAGTTAAGACCTTTAAATGAGGCATTGAAATCACAAACCATTAAAAGACTATTTAACCGTTCACGAGTTGTTTCCGCCAACGAAAAAGGACTTTCAGTGTTCCAATTCGCATACTTCGCATTCGAACACTGGGGAGAATAATATCAGACACGACAACAAGAATGCCACAAAAATTGGGGACTGCGAGAATCGGGAACAATAATGTCTCATCGAGACCGGAGACTGCGTGGCCAGCCCCATTGGAACAAGTTGTACAAGTTAACCACATGTACTGGCAGTTTCATTTTAAGCAAAAGAATGCTTATGTACTTTTAAAGATAGAAGGAATAAAATGAAATCCTTTTATTTTTTTCTTGTTTCTTGTCCAAATGATGAATTGATTTTATCATTTGAAAGTTAACAAAAAACTTCAAATGCTTGTGCCAGAATGAACAGGACACGTCATCTTTAAGAGCACCGTAAACAAGAGGTCCCTCTCTATCATATGAAAATATGCCTGGAGCTTTAACTAACTCAATGCAAAGAAAATGTATCTTGCACAACACTTAAGAAATTCTTATTTATTTGTCAAAAGTGCCAAACTCGATGAAAAGTTTGGCATAATTACAAAAGTACAAAAAAAAACAAAGAAGGGGGAAAAACAACAAAGGAAAACATCTACGCATTATCGTCGTTGGAGCCCTAGGGGAAGAAGCATCTACATCCCCCCCCCCCCGGTGGAAGAGGGCGGATCAGTCGCCGGTTCGGAGCCTGGACCTTCATCATCATTCTCTTCAATTTCATCCTCGATTCCCGAATGCTCGGAACCGGTGCTCGAAGAGTCGGTTGCAGCAGGATGAGGAGGGAGACGTTCTCAAGTAGTTAAATCTGGTGCTCGAGCCTTGGCGATGCAATCATCAATATAAACGATGCCCGTTTTGGCCTCTTCTAAGTTTTTTCTCCTCATATGATACATAGCATACGTTTTTCAAAAACGAGGAATCACATTGGTATTGGATCTTTTGCCTTAAGTTTGTCAACCTTGACCTGAAGGACATTTCTCTCGGATCTCATGGCACCGAGGCTAGAATTAAGATCACGGGTTATAGATAGAAAAATCCTTTGTTGCTTTATGATCTTCTTAAATCTCTCTTCTATTCTGGCCCTCTTCTCTTGGAGACATTAGCCTCCTCAGTTTTGGATCTCAAGGTTGCCTTCAAGTTATTCACTTGTTCCTCGGAAGTAGACTCGCGCTCGACAGTAGCAAGGATAGTATCTTGAAGCTCAGCCCACTTAGGTTGAGAATTGGTTGCAACAAGGGCAACTCTAATTATTGGTTGCTTAGTGTCCGAAGGCAGAAGAGGCTCGGGGTCCGAGCTCCTACCAAAAACAACAACTAGGACAGGACAACGGGAACTCTCATTATCTACAGGATCCATCTCGCCCCAAAGTGATTGGACCTCTTCTAGGGTCGGGTTTTGAAGCTCCCTCGGCTGAGCCTCCGGTTAAGATGATGAAGATCGTTTTCACCTTTAAAAGGAAGCCTCTTCATCACTAGCTTCCCCTTCATCTTCAATGACCACAGTAACCGTGGCCAGCTCGGTCGTGGCCTTCTTTATTTTCTTATTTTTTTTCCCAGCCGAGGAAGAACGTCGTCTTTTTGGTTGCTTGTTCTCTGGCTGGGGATTCCGAGAGGAAGCACCACCACCGGAAGCAGACCCGCGGGCACTACTTCGAGCAAGGGGACTTTGTAGCAACCTTACAGCCTCTGTTGGGTCAGCTAAACCATCAATCTCGGGGCAGGTGATAGAGCCCTACGAGAGTCCTGAATCAAGAAAAACGGGGAGTTAGCAAAATTACCTATGTTCATGCAAAGACAAAAGGAAAAATGACTCGGTTTACCATGGTTCTTGGCCTTCCACCCATATTTGGGGGTTGTTTCATTCCATTGGCGTAATTCTGGTGTTGTAATATCCAGAATCTTCTGAACCCACTGGTCTAGGCCTTGAACCCTTGGTGGTTCCCATTGGGTAGCTGACAAAATGGAAACAAAGAGGTCAATAATGACGAAAACACTCTTTTTACGAAGGAATGAGCTGAATAATTTACAAACTTACAAGAACGGTTCCATGATTCAGGAAAAGATGGAGTTCTGGTCGGGATAATATCCTTGGTAGCAATGATAACAAATCTCTCCATCCATCCACGCTCACTGTCATCATCCACGCTGGTGAGAAGGGTGTGGTGGCCTCGTTTGCTAAAATTTATTACTCCCCCGTGGAAGATTTTGGGGGAGTAAAGATTCAACATGTGTGCCATGGTTGGGAACTTCCTAGTATCCGTGCACAATTTGCGTAAGCAAGCCACCATGCGCCATATAGATTGGCCTATTTATGCCAAGCAGACCTGTTACTTGTAGCAGAACTCCAAAATCATGGGGTCAAGCCCTTCACTCGTCCCCAAGGAGAACGGACCCAAAGTAAAAAGGATACGTATAGACATACATAAAACCTTTCTTGGTTAAGGTAACCCGCTCTATCATATCTGGAGCGAA
Organism: Nicotiana undulata; assembly: GCA_005239495.1. NCBI lineage: Eukaryota > Viridiplantae > Streptophyta > Magnoliopsida > Solanales > Solanaceae > Nicotiana > Nicotiana undulata. The sequence goes on along the minus strand of ML279260.1, from coordinate 49,838 downwards.
GATGTTAAGGTTTGGAGAGTTGCAATCCTCCTTCACAGTAGGAATACTGGAAGGACGAATAGAAGAAGGGTGCCTGCTAATGGCCCAAGTCCGTGGGGACGTGGATGAAAACTTCTCTTGGAAGTCATTGGCGGCGATCAGGTGTTTGGGTATGATGGTGCTTACCGTGGGAGGCTCAGAATCAACGTCACCCTCATTGTCTTTGTTTCTCTTCGGGCCTCCACCGAAGAGAAGACCAGAGTTTCTAAAATATTCAGTAGAAGAAGCCATAGTGGTAAAGTTTTTTAGAGAAGGTCAGAAATGTGAAAGTTTTCTAAGAAGGAGGTGGTTAAGTGCTGAAAAGATGTTGAACTTATGTAAGATTTTTGGAAGTGAAAGAGGTAAAATGATGAGTATAAGTAAAGGTATAGACGACAAAATTCGTGGTCATGATTACCTCGAGAATCGATGAAAATATTGTCGAATCGTGGGGCACCACATGTTCGGGGTATCAAATTCCCCCTTTTTGATGATGAAAAACTCTATGCTTAACCCTGTGCATACTTCAATCCAACATAGACACTTTTTATAGATTTAAGCATTCATCATAGAGAGACCAGGTTCATTAGGTTCTAAATTTGAAAAGCACATATCTTACCCCTTTTGGCATCATCGAAAAGTTGCAAAATGATAAACTTACCAGAAGTATTAACAATTACTCATGGCCATTGAGGCAACTGTAGGTGCAAAGCATGCATTAATCATCAAAAGAAACCAATAAATGTAAGCTATATAAGAAATTAAGATAAAATCAATAACAAAATAGCAAAATTCATTGATTAGATAGCAGATCAGGAACCATACACAAAAAGAATTAAAAACAGTCGCAACCATGAGCAAAACAGCAAACAAAAAGCAGGACAAGATAAGACAATTCCAACTGGGTCATAGAGGGGGTCTTCTGGTGGCACTGGACTCCAAAGGCTGGGAAGGGGCAGATGAGGTTGTGGTCTTGGCTTGAAGAACGGAGAGCATTTGATGAAGAAGACCCTCATTCTTCTCATTTTCTTTGGCTAATTCAGCTTTGAGAGCATCCCGCTCAGCTTCAACCTCAATAAGGCGAGATTTAAAACGAAGGATCTCCGCATCCTTGATCTCATCCTCCTGCACAAGAGTCCTGACCTTGCTATTTACAGGCATTTTCCTGGATGAACCAGGTTCATCCTCATGAATATTAACAATGTAGTCACAGGACAACAATGTATTCTTCCCAAAGTAGTCCTTAGCAGTAGCCATTTTAGCATTCTTCACTGGAACCTTGAAGTGAGCAAGCACATCAGTCAGGATAAACCCATAAGGTATATCATGTGCCTTGGATCCATTCACAACCCTATCCAAGAGGTGGATGATGAAGGCAGGCCAATTGATCTTCTTACCCCTGTACACGCATTCCATAAGTGTGAGATCCATGTAGCTGGAAATGTGCCTTCGCTCTTGCCTAGGCAGCAGAAATTTTATAACAAACTCAAAGAACAGTTTGTGCTGAGGCCTCATTTCACTCTTAAACACTGACCTGGGCTCTAGTTCTTTCTCATTCTCACATAAAGACCTGGTGATTTGAAGAGCTGAGGGCATCATCCAGATTAGGCCACTTTTCCTTGTGTAATCATCATAACCCTCAGAAGGGATATTCAGCATTTCCCCCAATTCCTTTGCATCAAACGAAATCTCAACTCCTTGAACCTTAGAGGATACCCTGCCATCTTTGACAACTGCATTGGCCATAAATTCAACCAACTCATTCCTAGCCAGCCTTCCCTCAAGGTGAAGAACCATGTCCTTCCACCCTTGCGCATCCAAGGTATCCATCAAGAAAATCATCCCTGATTCCTCAAGGTCTCTAAACAGCTTCCCCTTCAAGATAGTACGCTTACCAAACATTGTGAGTTTGTCAGTCTCCTCACCAGACACTTACTCTTCTTCTCCACTCCATTCCGCATCATCAACAATCTTTACTTTCTTTGACTCAGACCTAGTCCTCTTTGCAATCGTTGAGGGTGTGGCAGACACAGATGCTGACTTCTTGGAAGAAGCCTTAGCTTTCTTGGGTTTTGGTGTCTCAACCTCAACTGGTGTTGGTTGTTCCTCATGATGGACCAGGTCCATCTCATCGTCATCAACATGAACTGCCTCAACAGGCTCCCCAACTTTTGCCTTTCCCTTGGTAGACTTCTTCTTCTTGATCTCTCTTAGAGCTTTTTCCAATTCTACTTCTTTTTGCCTAACAGTGCTTCTAGTAGCACGACTCTTTGGGGAAGGAGCATCAGCAGATGATGAAGCTTTACTCTTCTTGGTTGGAACTGGGTTATTAGCTTTCTTGGATTTTGGAGTTCTCTTCTTTTTGGGATTGTAGAACTCCCCCAACTTTTTCAGCATCTCAGCCAACGTTTCCTCAATAGTTGAATCAGGTTCATCTACTGCTTGTTGTAGGCTTTCCCGACCTGCTGCTGCTTCCCCAGAATTGCTTCCCCCTAAAGCTTTGACTCCTTCCTCAACAATCATAGGAGCGGGGCCATAAATAGCTAGAGTGGCACCTTCTTTCCCAAATCCCCTTTCTGAACTCCCTTCTCCCTCTCTCTCAATGTTTATATTTTTCCCAATTTTTCTTCGCCTATCCGGTACCTCTACATCCACTGTCAACCCAATCAAGATAAACTTGTTTTCAGCCACTTCAGTTGCAGACCCAACTTCAAGATTTCCCTTTTCAGTGTCAGATGAACCTGGTTCTTAATCCTCATTTGTAGATTTGAAGGACTCACTAGAGGATTCAGAATCTTGAACCTTTCTAGCTTGAAGTATCTCATTTAAATATTTGGCACGAGAAGCAGATGCAACTGTTTTCCTGGCCAACACCTTTACTCTACATTGTCTGGGGGCTGGAGTGTAGGTGTAACGGCTAAGACTGATTTGGGTGAAGGAGTGGGTTCAGGGATAGGTTCAGGAACTGTAGGGTTTTGGGGGGTCGAAGACCTGGTTGGAGAATGTGAGTTGTGTATCGATGGAGAATTAGAACTGGTGTTGGTTGATGAAGATGAAGCAGGGGGTGGTGAATAAGACATTGTTATGAAAATTTGGGGAGAGAAGAAAGTTGATCACTTTGGTATGAGAGGAATGATGAACTTGGTTCGACGATTATGCTTTTGAAGAGGGGAGGTAATAATGGCCTTTTAAAGATGTGGTTATTAATTGTACAACGAGCATAATTCTTGGTCAAGAGGAAGTCTAATCACTGCAGGAGTGTCAGTGATTAGATGGTTATGACTCCCTAAATCTAGGATAATTAAGGTTCGATGGGACTCTTTGAAACGGGTTCATTTTGGGATAAGTACTGAGAATTTGAAATGAACCAGATATAGATTGAGTCCTGCTCATGTGTGACTATAATTATTTCAATAAGTGTATGGAGATGAGCATGTACCTTGTCAGTCAGATGAACCAGCAGCGATGAACCAGGTTCATCATGTTATAATCTTTAATTTGCCTCAATTTACAAAGATAGAAAAATATCATTAGCAACCAGGAAATCATATTAATACATGGCAAGAGAGTATGGCAGTAAAGTCATAATACTGATCAACGATTAGTCTGGTTAGTTACCTATTTTAGTGTTTCTAGCCAAAAATTTTTTTCATTTTTGTTTTTCAATTAGGTGATCTTAATCATCCCTAATTCAAGCATTTTTCTCTCAAAATGCTCCCTACTTAGTGCCTTGGTAAAGATATCTGCAATTTATTTGTCAGTAGCACAAAATTCGATTGAGATCATTCCTTTTTCATAGTTATCTCTTAGGAAATGGTGTCTGACATCTATGTGCTTGGTTCTCTTATGATGAACCGGGTTCTTTGTCATGCTAATTGCACTAGTGTTGTCACAGAAAATAGGAATGCATCCAACCTCTATACCAAAATCCATGAGTTTTTGCTTGATCCATAGCAACTGAGCACAGCATGAGGCTGCAGCCACATATCCAGCCTCAGCAGTAGACAAGGCTACTGAATTTTGTTTCTTGGTGGCCCAAGACACAAGGCAAGAGCCCAAAAAGTGAGCCATGCCTGAGGTACTTTTCGTGTCAACCAGGAAACCTGCATAATCTGCATCAGCATATCCTACAAGGTCGAAATTACTACCTTTAGGATACCAAAGACATAAATCAGTAGTGACCTTCAGATATCTCAGAATTCTCTTCACTGCAGTTAGATGGAACTCCTTTGGATTTGCCTTAAATCTAGCACACAGTCCTACACTGAACACAATATCAGGTTTGTTGGCAATGAGATATAATAAAGACCCAATCATCCCTCTGTATAGCTTCTGATCAACGGATGAACCAGGTTTATCCACATCTAATTTTGTAGTTGTGGCTATGGGGGTGTCAATTTCTTTTGAGTCTTCCATTTTAAATCTTTTGAGAAATTCCTTCACATATTTTTGTTGATAGATCATTGTTCCATTTGAGTTTTGCTTGATTTGCAAGCCTAAAAAAAAGTTTAGCTCACCCATCATACTCATCTCAAACTCACTCCCCATAAGTTTAGCAAATTCCTTACTCAATTTTTCAAAGGTTGCCCCAAATATGATATCATCCACATATATTTGCACAACCAGAAGATTCGTACCTTTTTCCTTTAAGAACAAGGTACTGTCAATTTTACCTTGTTTGTATCCATGTTCTAGCAGGAATTTTGATAGCCGCTCATACCATGCTCTTGGTGCTTGTTTGAGTCCATACAAAGCCTTGTCAAGTTTGTATACATGGTCAGGTGACTCCTTGTTTTCAAAACCTAGAGGTTGTTTGACAAATACTTCTTCCTTTATAGCCATTGAGGAAAGCACTCTTTACATCCATCAAAGGAGAGTGAATTCCATGTGTGCAGCAAATGCTATAAGAAGTATGATTGCCTCCAATCTTGCCACAGGAGCAAAGGTCTCATCATAGTCAATTCCCTCTTCTTGACTATATCCTTGGATAACCAGTCTGGCCTTGTTTCTTATAACAGTTCCATCCTCATCGAGTTTGTTCCTGAAGACCAACTTTGTGCCAATTACTGATCTGTTTAGTGGTATGGGTACCAAGTGCCATACTTGACTTCTTTCAAATTGATTCAGCTCTTCTTGCATGGCATTTACCCAGTTAGCATCCTCTAAGGCTTCACCAATGTTCTTTGGTTCGATCAAGGATATAAAGGCATCAAACGCACACAGATTTTTCAAAGAGGATCTTGTTTTGATTCCGGATGTCAAATCTATTATGATGTTCTCAAGAGGGTGAGAACTCTAATATCTATGTGGTTTGAGCACCAATTGTTCACTTCTAGATGATCCCATGGTGTCTTGTTGTGGTGGAACAGGATCAGGGACAAGGTCTAGAGTAATTTGTTGTTGAGTTCCCCCTGTCATGTTGCTTGGGGTAGTTGGACCTGGTCCATCACCTGTTCCATCTTCCATATTTGCTTCAATTTGTTCACTGCTTCTGACCAATCCAAGCTCCTCATCTTCTGGTTCATGTCTCTCAGAAAGAGTGTTAGTTTCATCAAATACAACATGCACACTCTCTTCTACACACATAGTTCTTTTATTGTATACTTTATAAGCTTTGCTATGTCATGAATATCCCAAGAATACTTCCTCATCACTTCTTGGATCGAATTTACCTAGGGAATCTTTGCCATTGTTGTGCACAAAGCACTTGCATCCAAAAGCCCTGAGGTGGGATATATTGGGCTTTCTCCCTTTAAGTAATTCATAAGGAGTTTTCTCTACCAGTGGTCTGGTCATGCATCTATTTATTATGTAGCATGCAGTGTTTATTGCTTCTGCCCAGAAGCTATGGGGTAGTTTGCTAGAAAGAAGCATGGTTCTAGCCATATCTTCAAGAGTTCTGTTCTTTCTTTCAGCAGCCCCATTTTGTTGTAGGGTTCTAGGGGCAGAAAAGTTGTGATTTATACCATGTTCATCACAAAATTCAGCAAACTTTGCATTCTCAAATTCAGTACCATGATCAGATCTTATTGATGCTAGTTGATTTCTTAACCGTTTTTGAGTTTTTCTAACAAATGAAGTGAACATATCAAATGCTTCATCTTTAGATGTCAGAAATAAGGTCCAAGTGAACCTTGAGTAATCATCAACTAGCACCATTACATATTTCTTACCACCTCTGCTCAGAGTTCTCATAGGACCACATAAGTCCATATGAACCAGTTCCAACGTCCTGGTGGTACTGACCATTTTCTTGCTTTTGAATGAGGATCTTACCTGATTCCCCCTTGCACATGCCTCACGAACTTTGTCTTCCTTGAACTTAATGTTAGGAAGCCCTACCACTAAGTCCTTAGAGACTAATTTGTTAAGCTGATTTAGACTCGCGTGACCAAGTCTTTTGTGCCAAAGGAGGGGATCACTGTCCAACACACTTAAGCAAGTGAGTTTATTTTCAGACAGTGTGGACAAGTCTATGACATAGATGTAATTCATTCTTTTTCCCTGCAAAACAATCTTGTCAGTATGCAGGTTAATCACAAAACATTTTGTGGAAATGAAAGCAACCAGGTTACCTCTGCCACACAATTGTGACACACTGATCAGGCTATATTTCAAGCCATCTATCAAGTACACATGTTCAATGAAACGTGTGTCATCCTTACCTACCTTACAAACCCCAATAATTTCACCTTTATTTCCATTTCCAAGGAGACATTTCCTCCTTTGAGGTTTTCAAGTGAAAGGAACTGTTCCTTGTTCCCTGTCATATGTTTTGAGCAGCCACTATCCAAGTACCAAATTTGACTGCTTCCTCTCACTTGAACCTACAAAAATAAATCAGGGGTTAGTCTTAAGAACCCAAACTAGTTTGGGTCCTTTTCTATGAGAGAAAGGATGAATTAAGCTTTTTCTGGCCCAATTTGGTAACCAGTTTTTCTTTTTAACAAAATTCTCATTTCTTCGACGGGCCTGCTCTTTTGCAGTACACTCAATTTTGTAATGACCAGTCTTACCACAGTGGGTGCAAATTTTATTCTCAGGGAGAGTGAGATACTTGCTTTTGGGATCCCACTTGGGCAATTGACTCCCAAAGCCAAGTCCTCTCCGGTTGCTACTATGATTTTCTTGAAGCCATGTCAAGGCATCAGAGGATTTATTCCATTTACAAGTTCGATCTAATCATGTTTGACTTTACCAAGTTCTTCTTTAAGTGTCCTTATCTGTTCATCCTTGGTATACATCTTATATTTTAGTTTTCCTACATTTTATTCTAACATGATATGAGAATGATCAACAATCTTTTTACTAGATCCTAGCTTTAGTTTTAAATTTTCAGCTTTTAGCTCTAGAATCTTAGTTTCAAGTGGATGAACCTGATTCATCAAGACAGTGTTTTTCTTTTAAGATTCACTTACTCTGATTTCCAGGTTCATGCACTTGGCTTTTAGCATTGCACACTCTTTAGAGAGTTGTTCTTTCTCTTTGGTTGTTTCTTCGGAATCATCCATGAAATCAAGTAGTAACTCAGAGAGTTTTTCTTTAGATAGGAACTTTATTTTATTTTTTAGATGGATATACTTACCTATGGTTCTTCATATGATTCCTCATCAGATTCGTCAATTGCCATGAGCGCTTGTTCTTCATTCTCACCATCTTCTGATTCTTCATCTAAGCTTTCCCCCCAAGCAGCAACCATGGCATTTGTTGTGGTTTTCTTTGGTTGGACCAGTTCCTTCTTCCTGTTCCTTTTTTCAAATCTCTCCTTTTTTTCATTCCACTTCCCACTGAGGACAGTTCTTGATATGGTGGTCAGTCTTTCCACCCTTGTAGCATCCCTCGTTGGTTGGCCTTTCTAGAGCTTTTGCTTTGTTGTAGTTTCCACCTCTAGAGATGCCCTTCTTCCTTATGAGAAAGTTTCTGAATTCTTTGGTAATAATGGCCATCTCATCTTCCTCCAGATCTTCTCCCTCAGTGATTCTCAATGTTAGACTCCTTTCTTTCTTTGGAGCATCCATTTTCATTATTTGCCTTCTAAGTTCATAGGCAGTAAGGTTTCCAATTAGCTCGTCCAGTCTGAGGGTTGCCATATTTTTGGATTCCTGGATAGCCATGATTTTACCTTCCCAGGAAATTGGTAAGACCCTTGTCAGGATCTTCTCTACCCTGTCCTCTTCAAGAATGACTCTACCAAGAGACTTAAGTTCATTTGTCAGAGTTGTGAACCTTGTGAACATCTCTTGGATTGTCTCTCCTTGTTTCATCGTGAAGTTTTCATACTGAGAGTATAGTAGAGTACCTCTTGATCTTTTCACTTGAGGTGTTCCTCCGTGGGCTACTTGTAAGGTATCCCAAATTTATTTGGAAGTGGTGCAGCTTTGTTACCTACTATACTCGTCTGGACCTAGTCCACAAACTTGCCACTTTTTGGCCTTAGCATTTTTCTCCCATTTCTTCAGATCCTCAGCAGTGCAGTCAACTCTAGTTTTTGGTACATCTACTCCTTCAGCAGTCTTCTTCATGGTGGCTACAGGACCATCAGTGACTATGTCCCAGAGTTCATAGTCTTCTCCAATCAAGTGATCCTTCATCCTGTTCTTCCACCAGGAGTAATACTAGCCATTGAAAAGTGGTGGTCTTGCAGTTGATTGACCCTCCCAGTTTCCAGGTGGTGCACTCATTTTGATCTTTTCCAAGGTGTTAGCCTTTTCAAGGATAACCTGCTCTGATACCAATTGATGTTTTATACGTCAATACCACACAAGAGGGGGGGTGATTTGTGTGGTGTCCAATTTTCGAGTGCAGTCTCTATAGAAGAACCTGGTTCTTCTTGGTGTTCCAACTTCTACAGTTTGCGGAAAAGTAATTGCAGAATTTAAAGAACACAACAATTTTACGTGGAAAACACCTGGCTCAAAAGGTGAAAAAACCACGACCTACTTCCCAGTAGGATTTTCCCAAACTCTTCACTATGTCAATGAGCCAAACAACATTTACAAAATAAACTCTTTTGTAAACCTAAGGACTAACTCTAATCCCTTTGTGGCAAACTAGCCTCTAGCTAATTGCGACAAACTTCAAGTTAACTCTAACTTGAACAGTGTGTACCTATTACAATTGCTTCTAGATAAAGCTGAAAGATACAATATGTAATCACCTACTACAACCAACTAGACTCAAAAGACAACAGATGGAACTGGTTCTTCTAGATGGTTCAAGTAGCTTTTGTGTCGCACAAGGATTCTGCTTGCAAAATTGCTTTGGTAATTTTGCTTTCAGTTCTTGTTTCACTTTTGTGTTTGTGCGTCAATTCTTCAGCAGGAATGCTTCAACTTTTTACAGAGGCGGTAGTTGAGATGTTGTTGTTCAGTTCAAATGCAACTCTTCCTTGGTGGAAGAGTTTGTATTTATCTCAACTTCCTCGATCTTGTTTCTGTCCTACCTGAAATCGAAGTTCATCTCCTTATCAATTTGCAACATTTTCGCTTAGGAGATAACCTCTTAGTTCAAAGATACGTGTGTTGCACGTGTATATCAAGTTATGTTGTAAAATAGGTTACTATTAAATAAAGCTTTGAGTCAAAGAAATGTACAACCAGACCCCTCTCTCTCTCTCTCTCTCTCTCTCTCTCTATATATATATATATATATATATATATATATATACTAGTTTCTCGACACGTGTGTTGCACGTGTATATGAAGTTATGTTGTAAAATAGGTTACTATTAAATAAAGCTTTGAGTCAAAGAAATATACAACCAGACCTCTCTATAGAAATCATTATTTATATACTTCATTATTACGGCCAAGATTTAAGTATAATCTCTCAAGTTATGTTATAACATATGTTCCTGTAACAACTCTTTATTCTAACAATCAAAAACTTTTGAAATAAAAGAGGTTGTTTTAGAGAGTTTGTTTGTACATGAAAGACTAAAGTATATGTTTGTGAAAGTTTATGTGATTAATCAATATGGATATTAGCTTATTTTTTGAGTCAAGATGATTGGATAAACTACATTGTTGATCCAAACAAATAGGGATCCATATTATGTGATATACCGATGCCTAATTAATTAAATGGCTAAATTTATGTATTTGGATATAGTTGCACAACATAAGCACTCATTTTTGTTGGGTCGATGGAACTTGCAGATAATGTTGTCCTAAATAAAGCAGTAAGCAAGCATTTGAAATACCACGCCAATGCAATATCTACCAAATAATACCTACTAAAGACTGAATGGATTCAAGAACAAATCTGTATATAATTAATGATTCATTTTCTTTTTTTAATTCATGCTTTGCTGCAACAAGCAAACTGTGATTGTAACAATCAAAAACCAAACAGTGAACATTCTCAGCGGCAATATACAAAGCAATCTCACCCTCCGTATTTTGCTTACATAACAAACTTTTTTAGGCCGTCCTTATTTATCAAACTTCGGAACCTTACGAGAAAATCACCCATTATATAAGCTCGACAATTGTTTTGATACTTCAGATTGACTTTTTCCCAAGGGACCAAGAGCGGTCGTGAATAACTGTTTTGAACTTTAAAACTCTCTATAAAGTCTCATTTGTTTTGAAATTTTTTGACTCATCTAGTAAAGTGATGTTATTGAGAATATATTTATTATGATATAACATGAAAGATTGGTTCCAAAGAAAACATGATTGTTATAGTGAAGTGTTATTATAATAAAAACATTTATAGAGAGACTGTATTAGAGGTTAATCAAGAACGCCCATGAATAATATCAAAAGTTAGAAAAAGTAATCCTGCATTTTTTGAAGTTGATAGATCACCAGATAATGAACATAAGTGATTTAAATGTATCAATAACAGAGTCACAAGACTTACAACACTTATTGTTTCAGTCATTAGTATAAGATCATTTGCAATTTAAAAAAAATATTGGACCAGAACCACATCTACAAATATTACTCAAAGAACAATACTACATATCATACATGGGCCTTTCAGTAAAAAATCATACGGGAACTCAGCCTGCGCACATATACAGTCATCGTGAGTAGAGGTACCATCCTACACAGAGCAAAATTTATAGTTACAAAATTATTGAAAAGTTACCAACAAAATACCTACTTTACACATAAGAGGGAAGTACAGAGTAAGATGGTGGGATAGTTACTTTGCTGTTAATTTACTATACACCATTTTATATTGAGAAATATATATTCTTGGTCTCTCCAAAATTAATAGCCAGTAATATATATATATATATATATATATATATATATATATATATATTAATTTACACCAAGAGAACAAAAAGTTGTACAAAAAAAAATAGAGAAATTTATAATCTTTACTACATGACCATTCATCTTATTGAACCATGACAAAATTATCACATGCTTACTTCATCATCATTAACTGGCAACATGTAATTTGGTGGACAGAAATTTTTGAATAATTTATATTAGCGGAGAAACACAAATAAAATTGTAAGGGGTGGATATTTAAAGCAACAAAGCCGAAGAAGTGATTAACCCTCTTTTAAAAAATAAAGCACCAGAAAATTTCAAAACAAACTGAAATAATCGAATAGCCTCAAACCAAAAAATAAAATAATAAACCACCACAATTGATAACTACTAACCAGAAGTTTCAACAAACAAGAATGGTTATCTTACAAGACAAGACATCACTGAGGATTTAACCGGAAAAATAGATGGCCTGAACAATACCAACAAACTGATCAAATACACAAATAAGCAAAAGTGAGGAAAGGTTACCATTCGAACTAATTAACCGTACAACGCTTTGATCCTGGATGACTAAAGACATGACGATTGGAATATTTTGTTATTTTTGTGCAACAAGTTTTTTATTTATTTAATAAATAGCAAAGTTGGGCATTTAACAAAGGTATTCACATTCAGTAGTGGAAGATGTACCATGTATATGATTTAGAATAGTTAAAATTAACATTTAATATGTAAGAATTTTTTTTTGTAAAGGACAAAATAATCAGTCAAATTTGGTTTAGGAGTTTCCCATTTTTAATATAGGTATAATATATTACATTTAATATAGTCGGTTAATACATATTTTAATATTCACATGGTAATTAGATTGACATGTCATAATCTCAACATACCGTTTCTCCGACGATTCAACAACAAAAAAGAGGACTTTCTGGCCCCACACCACTTCCTTTAAGATCGAGCCATGGTGGGACCTACACGTTGCGGGATTGCCCACTCACTTCTATCCACGTGCCCACAAAACCCCGCGTGAAAGTGCTCGTTTCCTCAATTTACCCGCTCCACTTGCCAAAGCCTAGCGCGTGATTTCCTTTCTCTTAATCTCTCGCGCGTAATCACTGAGGTCCATGTCAGACTCTTGCTCCAAGACATTCCTTCAAATTCCGTATCGAAGGTACAACCAGATTGCGTAATTGTACAACTTCTTAAACCATATTCTCTTTTTTTTCTTCTCACACGAACAGCGCACACAGTAGTGCGACAGTTTCGCCGTTGGCCCCCACCCCTTCTCTCTCCTTTCTCAGCCTATATTGTCGCCGGCCGTTCGTAACGGTCATATTTCCGATCACTTTCTCTCTCTAAAACTCTGTGTTGGAGTCTTTCTCTATCTACTCATATACACATGCACTCACTCTCACTATAATTTCATTTCTGCACATTTCCATTTTGTAGTTGTAGTCAATAAATTCAGCTTGAGTTTGGAGAATTAGGGTTTCTTTTGTGTCAAATTTTGGAGGTGGAGATGTGAAGATTCTAGAATGGTGACTGCAGTGTCAATGAGTTGTCAGAATCCGAAAAGACCGCCATTGCTTCGTTCTGAAGCTGAAAATGCGCCTCAAAGAAGACCGAAATGGAGAGAGGTTACATCTCGGTACCTATCGACATCATCTTCATCTTCTATCTCAACAACGTCATCTTCAAACACAAGTAGTTATTCATCATCGTCGGAGTCTATCGCATCACGGCGGAGTCAATCGCCGATGGTAACTCGTCCCGTTGCAACGCCGGTTCAGAATTCCGGTTTGATTAAGCGGTCGCAGTCCGTGGACCGGAGGCGGCCGACGACGCCTGTGACAAGGGAAATGTCTACTGCGGAAAAGATGTTATTGACCTCCACAAGGAGTTTATCGATTTCGTTTCAAGGTGAATCGGTTCCATATCCTGTTAGTAAGAAAAAACCTGGTCCTACTAGGAACAATTTGAGTAGTGCGAGGAGAGGTACGCCGGAGCGGAGGAAAGATGGACCGGAGTTAGTTACGCCGGCGAAGGATCGGGCGGAGAACGTTATATTGAGTGATCAACAACGGTGGCCGGGGAGATTAAAACCGGTGAATTCAAGTTTTCTGACTCGAAGTTTGGATTGTGGCAACGATAAACCGAAATTTGGATCCAGAAGTGTACTTAGGTCATTATCAAAATCAGTGATTGATGAAAATCATGGAGTTAAAATTGAAGCTAAATTGAAACCACAATGTGGTAATGTTGTTAAGGTCAATGTGAATTCAGATAGTGAAAGTGTTTCTTCAGGGAGTACTTCAGGGGTCTATGAAGGTGGTAATGTCGCTCAAGGGCGAGGCAGTTCCCGTGGTATAGTTGTGCCAGCGAGGTTTTGGCAAGAGACTAGTTGCAGGATCCGATGCAGGGCGGAACCTGGTTCACCAGGGTCCAAAAATAGTGGATTGAAAACAGTGACTTCTTCGGAGCAAATGTCTAATACGAGAAATTTGATTGATAGTCCCACACCGTCACCTTGGGGTATGCCAGCTTCTAGAGGTTTTGTATCTCCTCTTCGAGGAGGGGGAAGACCAGCTTCACCAGGTACTGCGGTTGCGCCATCCACAAATTCTCTATCAAGGAGTATGCAAAGTCCGACAAGAACAAGAAATGGTGTTACGCGTTCTCCAGCTTCTAGAGGTTTCGTATCTCCTCTTCGAGGAGGGGCAAGGCCAGCTTCACTAGGTAAGGCAGTGGCACTATCCTCAAATTCTCTATCAAGGGGTATGCAAAGTCCGACAAGAACAAGAAATGGTGTTACGGATACTCCATCCACAAATTCTCTATCAAGCGGCACGCAAAGTCCTACAGGACTAAGAAATGGTGTAATGGCTACACCATCAACAAATTCTCTATCAAGGGGTATGCCAAGTCCTACGAGAATAAGAAATGGTGTTACGGGTGCAATACCTAATAATGCTTGCATTATGCCTTCAAGTTTGAGTTTTGCTGCCGATGCGAGAAGAGGAAAAGCTGGGGAGAATCGTATCATTGATGCACATGAACTGAGGCTACTGAATAATCGGCAAATTCAATGGCGATTTGCCAACGCTAGAGCCGAAGCTGCTCTAATGGCGCAGACAGAGACATCAGAGGTAATGGTTTTCTAGTATGCCACTGGTTCTCTAGATGTTGGTTAAAAACGGGTCTATTGTACAATTTTTTATTCACTAGTTCACAAAGATACTGAATATGCAGCATCATCTTGGATTTTACTATTGGTTCCCAATCTTTGCATCGAGTATAAATGTGGAAAAGCTATAAATTCTTAAAACCCCAAACAAATAAACTCTGACTATGGTTCTCTGCATGGTGTACTGTGCTTGACTGGTTGGAAGACTGAGGATTGGAGGAATGAAGTAAAAAAGAGTAATGGTTGTTTTTCTAGGTCTGTTTGGAAGTAATGTTGAGAGGTATGAACTCTTGCTGTGTTTCACTCTGTTTCCCTTTATACCTAACAATTTGAGGTTTACCAATGAGTTTCTCTCTCCTTTACCATGACCCTCATTTTCATGGTACCAAACATAGAATGTGTAGCTTGAACGTCTCGAAGGCATCCATATTTGCTGAACGACATTAATGTTAAACCAAACTGTCAGAGACTGCTATTTATAGAGGTGTAAAAGTTTGTGATAGATAAAAGGATTAGTTTCTTCAGACATCTGGAAGTTAATGAGAATATGGGCGAGGATTGTATGTTAGGAACTCATTTTATGATTTTGACAGAAACAAACAGGAAGTTTAATGCACGGGCATATAGCGCATTCGAACCATAGTGCATGCTTAATTGCGTGAAGAAAAAGAAACTTACCCTCCCCATACCCTACTCGTGGGATTATACTGGGTATGTTATTGTTGTTGTTGTTTGCATCAGGAAAACATTTTGGTTCTTGCCAGAGCTTGTCAGCTGCTGAATATGTTCTGAAAGACTTTAACACAGATATATTATGAGATTTGATGGGATATCTGTACTTCTTCCTCACTTATCTGTTTTCTCGATCTGGATGCATTATATTAGGGTCTCTGGTCTTTTGATAAGCTCTATTCTTTCAGTCTAGTTGAAAATTCAAGTGCTTTTATTATTTGAGTAGAAATTGCATGAAATTTTGGTGCTTCTCATTTAATTATTTTGTACTAGAGGAACCTGTACAATGCATGGTTCGCCACTTCAAAATTACGGCATTCTGTCAAGTCCAAAAGAATCCAGCTGCAGTTGTTGCAACAAAATGTGAAGTTGTATTCCATCCTCAAAGAACAAGTAAGACTTGCTTCCTTTTTTTTCCCAACCAAGCTTTAGGAATTCGTTGACGTACATAAAAAATTTGCTCATATAACCACGCACCACTGAATTGCAACTGCTCGCGATTTAGATATTAGATGTGGGAATATGCATATGAATGTGAAAGGTATTTGAAGAAATAGAAACAAAGAAGAAACAAGATTAAAATAGATGATATCGTAATATTTCCTATTCCATTTTGTCCAAAAGCATTTTTACTATAGTTGGTTGTCTATCTATTGCTAACGCCAGTAGGTGAACTAAACCATTCACTATGGAAACATTTTTTTTCATGACTGCAGGTACCAAGTTTGGAGAATTGGGATCTGACTGATGGAGATCACTCCAATTCCATGTCAGGAGCTATATGTGCCCTGGAAGCAAGCACTATCCGTCTTCCTGTTGTTGCAGGGGCTGTGGTATATCTTTCCCTTTCATTCTAACTGAAGTTATATTTTCTAACTGAAGTTATATTTTCTTATTGAAGTTTTGAGTGCTCTTCATGTTAATTTTGCACTTAGAGGCTGAGGGGATAATAATGTTCTTGGTTGTAATATCTACAGGCAGATGTTCAAAATGTGAAAGATGCTATCTCTTCAGCCGTTGATGTGATGCAGGCAATGGCATCCTCCATTTGTTCATCACTGTCAAAGGTGATCTCATTCTCTTGTCTAATAAATAAATGGAACTTATGGCTAGCGGACACTTATTTTTTCAAATGCCAGGAAAGGGAAATGTGTAAGTAGCTAATTTGACTATTGTATTAAAAGATGTCCAAATTGCTAAATTATTAAGCATCTTTTGTGTTTGAGGTTTGATGAAGAAGCACCAATCAAATTTAGCCCATATAAGTTGCTGAATGAGCCATCCTTTTTTTTGGAGTGGGTGGGTGGGTGGGTGGGTGAGGGATGGTGGATAAGAGAGCCATCCTTATAGCAAAGTCAGACCGTTTGACTACATTTATTCTTCTTCTTGTTAGCATATATATACGTGCAAGCAATGCATAATACAGAACTATTTATATCCTTATAGCGGTGATTGATTCACTATGACCTGTGATTTACGTGTCAAGAAATCCAGCACAAAGAGAACATGGCGACCAAAATGGAAGACATGACTTCTAACAGTTTTGTTATACAAAAGGAAGTTGTCTCATAAGACCTATATCTCTCAAAATCTTTTTGCTTGCTTAGAATGGAAGCAAAGGATCTTTATAGGAGATACCAACTAGTTCAGATTAAAGATGAAATACTTACATTACTTCGGATGTTTGCCCAACATCTTTTTAGCCTAGTTAGAAACTTAAATGACAGTAAAAGAATAAGTGGAACCTCTAATTTGAATAATTGATTTTACCTTAAAAGACAAATTATTTATCAATATTACACTAAAATGAGCCTCAAAGCTTGAATAAACTAAAGAGGATTCTATTAGAGGACCCAACCTCAACTACTAGTATGGGATTGATGCCTAGTTGACTGACTCACTCAGTGCAACACGGCCTAGTTGATTGATTGATTAAATTAACAACAATAACAACATGCACAGTATAATCCCACAAGTGGGGTTTGGGGAGGATTAATTAAATTAGAAGTTGCGCAAATTAAACAACCGACCTTCACTTAGGCTTGTAAAATGTATTTACCACTTTGTGTTAGAGTTCTTTAGTATTCCTTTAGCTTGTAAACCTGTGATTGGAATACGCCATGTCTTTGGCAAGTTAATCTCATATATATTTTATTACCTTTTGCTGGTTGGTCTGATCCAAACCTACCTCCCCAATTTATAATCTCCTTCACAACGTGTGCGTATATATGGTTCCATTTTCCTTCCTCATGGTATGGGCACCTCTTACTCCCCCGGCCTATTCCATAAAACCAGCTTTCCTTGTTCAGTTGTCCCATAATATTTGATATTTTTCTATAATTGATAATTTTTTATGGAGAATTTTTAGTTTTAGATAATTCAGATTTTTTTTCTCAAATACAACTTATTGAGGATTGGAATGAAAAAGGACACAAATGTAGCGAAATAGTATTTCTTTAAGACTGGAAAGGTCTTATCAAGCTCGTAGTATGTGTCTTGAGTTTTTACTTGTTGACATAATTATGGATGGGCTAACTAATACAAGATTGGTTGATGAAGATTCCCTATTTAGCAGATGACTTTTTATTTACTTATAAGACTAGCAAGGGTTGTCTTATAAATGATGAACTAGCAAGGGAGTCAATAAAAAAATTTGAACTTGCAGTAGCACTTAGGAGACTAGAAGTTTTAGGATAGGTAGAAGCAAAACAGAATATATGTACTTCAAGCTCAGGTTCCAAAGATTAGCCGGAATTCTGGTGTCTAAATACTGACGATTCAGTTAGCTAAACTTAAGTCTTCCAAGAGAATGCCATATAAATGAAGATGTACCACATAAAATTAAAATAGAATCGATGAAACATAGGAGTGGTACGAGAGTTAATGCCATATAAATGAAGATGTACCACATAAAACTAAAATAGAATCGATGAAACATAGGTGTGGTACGAGAGTTCTTGCGATATAAAGATATTTATTAAGACGAAAGACAAATTCAATGGAACAATTGAATGTTAAATGTGAGCGAATATTCCTCTTAGAACCAACATACTCAGAAGATGAATGTTTTCGGAATGCAGATGTTAAGATGGATGTACAGTCATACAAGATTAGTAAGGTTCGGAACTAAAACATGCAACAAATGCTGCAAATAGCACAGATAGAAGATAAAATGGGAAATAGTCGTCTGAGATGGTTTGATCATGTATTCTTATGTAAGCATCTGAATGAGTAGTTCGTAGGTGTGATAATATGATAACTGAAGGTTATAAATATACGAGGTAAACATTACTAACTTGGAGGAAAATCCTCCCAAAAGTATCTTAATTATCTCTGGTTCAACTTAGATTTAGTCAATAGCAGAACAAAATAGAAGTAAAATAATCCAATCTCTCTTAATATCTCAGTTTCGGCAATTTAATTTGTATGGTACGCTTGTCCCATCTTTCTAGGAAACTTCAGATCTTAGATTATGATGGTACTTATTTCCTATTTTACATGGTTGGACAACGTGAGCATCATAAAGTGTTTCACTTGGGGTATGATCATTTAGTTTGAAATGTGGGAAGCTCTTCTTTCATCAATCTTTCCTGCGCACTGTAACTGCTCTGTGGTCTTCGTTAAAACTATACTTTTGCACAGAACTACTTTTTGTCCTCAAGTATAGGAGACATCTCAATGTGCATTCTATCAGTTAAATTATGTTGCTTTAAGAAATGATAAGCTGTGTCAGACTTTATGGGAATGATAAGCTGTGTCAGACTTTATGGGATCAAACACAGCTTACACATGGAGTGGTAGGAAAAACATATGATCCTTCAAAAATTCTCCAATGGCTGTAAGGTTACCTGTAGCAAGGTTTTGAAAATTATCATTTTCAAATGAAACTTGCTGGACGAGATATCTATACTGGCTCTCCCTTTCAGTCAGTTCAGCAAACTTAAGAGCAAGACCCTTCTGGCTTTAGCTCATCTCACGTATAAGACGGACCAAAATGAGACGGAGACCAAAATGAAGTTATTTCCTGATTCTCTCTGAAATCATTAGCAGTTCTTGCACCTCTTTATTTCTTACGGATTTGAATTGTAGTTTGCCTACTGCTCTCACATCATATTCAAAGCTACGTTAAACATCATTATTATACATGTGAACAGGTTGAGCAGGTGGATTTGTTGGTACATGAGCTTCAAAATGTAGCTGGGAACGAACGTGCTTTGCTTGACCAATGTAGAGATCTCTTGTCATCACTGACAGTTGTACAGGTAACATGGAGCTCATTTCTTACCTTATTTGCACAACGATCATTTTTATGTTGCCTTTGGGCTGAATTTTCCTTCTAATCTCATTCTTCTTGTCAAATATCTGTTCAGAACTGACAGAAGTTTGTAAAACAGGTGAAAGATTTTAGCCTGAGAACACATTTATTACAAATGAAACGCATGGTTTCTTGCTCTTCAACAGAAGTAAAAGATGCTTAACTTCCTGATGGAAATGCTAACATTACATGAAACTCTTCTTTAATTTATCCAAGCAAAAGGCAAGTAACGGTGATTAACATGTGTAGAAATTTGGTTTCTGTTGTAGCTAGAGTTACCTGCTGAACGCTTTTCTGTAGATGCGTTCTGTGTGCATCTTTGGTAGGAAATTGCCCTTATAGTAGCTTGTACTCGGGTTTATAGTATCTCAAACATGTGTATATGTGTATATATGTCGTCTATGGTTAAAAGTCCTATGAACAAGTTCCATATGAAGTGAAAATTTACAGAAACGCATTTCGAAACCTATGAAGCTCATCATAAAATAGGATAAATAACAACTCGAGATAGTATTACTTTATTTCCTACAGGGTGGCGAGAAATTGAGGTGCAAAACAATTGTGAGTGCAATCATCAAAATATTATGCAATGTACTCGTTTTTGGATTCTCTAGAAGGTCCTTATCAGCATACGACCAAACACACCTTTAGGAGGGGCTTTACTGTCTCTTCACCAAAACTTAAAGTCAATTCTCTTTTTTCATCTTTTCTTTTCTGTCTCTCCCTCATCAATGGTGACTCCACCAACAGCAACAGACATAAAATTGGGGAATAGATTAAACGTAAACAACTTCTCTTAAAACCATTTTAGGTGACGAATTTTTTTTTCATTGTTTGTTTCTTCTACATTTATTAATATAAAATTAGAAGATGTGACGCAGATTTAGAAGTAGGGGTAAGGTTTGTGTACATACTATTTTTTTCATACCCTACTTGTGGGATTTCACTGGATTTGTTGTTGATAGAATTATTGTTGGGTGAACTGTTACTATGTTTTGAGGTACTTGAATCAGATTTAGAAACTGAAATTGGGGGTTTTTGAATGACATTTTGAGAATTCAAAGAAACGGAGGAATAATGCTTTAAAGGGCCTAAAAAGATTTTAATGAAAAACCAACTCCTCTGCCTCGGGATGGCAATGGAGCGGTGCAGGTTTGGACATATGCGGGTGCGGGTAAGAAATTCTTGCGGGTTGCAGGGCGGGTGAGGGTCCTTCCAACTGTACATTTGGTTACTCGCATGAATCTTGTTTTCAAGCTTTTCAACCTGTTGCTTATACGATTTTCTTTTTAAATTTTTACTTGGATCATTATATTGTGTTGTCTTTAATTTCTAAGATCTTTATTTGTTTGCCTGCTTCAATCTAAATACCTTTGGTTATTATTTAAAGCTCGAAATATTCAAAAATGACATTAAACATTAGAGGAACTTCATTCCTATATATAAATTACTTTGACTTTTCTATAATATTTGACCCTCTCAAACTTTAAGAAAATTTGTTTTCCTCTATTCTCCATACCGTGAAACTTGAGAGCGCTCTTTGTCAATCATAAAAATGCATCTCTGATTGAAAATGTCATTCAAAAACCGTGAAAAGTCCAGTTATGCATTCAAATTTGTTTTCCTCTATTCTCCATACCGTGAAACTTTTCATGCTATGGAGGAGATCTACATATACTGTTGTTGAAAAGTCCAGTTATGTTATTCAGTTTTGCATTTATTTGGTTATGGGCATAAATTCCTTTTTCTTACTCTATTGTGAGTTTCATTTAAATTTTTTTCTACCAGGGTGTGTTTGGTATAACGGATTTTCCGTGGAAAATGTTTTTCAAAAGAATATTTTCCTGGAAAACAAGTACATCTTATTCATTTTCCGGTGTTTGGTACGCAAATTAAGAAAAATATTTTCTCAAGAGTATTCATAAATAATTTTGATACAATAAACATAAAGTTATAAACCAATGTTCTATATTGATCTTGTGGTATAAGTAATTATTTCCATTATCTGTAAAGTCAATTTTGATTTAACAACTGTGTGAATATCACAATTTCTTTTTCTAGTTTTATTTTCGTTCCTATAACATATAGGAAACTATATTACCAAATATGTTCATAGTTTGAGAATTATCCGGCATGCTAATAGTTTTTCTACAAAAAATAGACAATTCATCAAATAAGGAATCATTGTAGTTGTAGGCTTCCTTATTTGGGCGCGCTAAAATTGGGGAAGCACCAGCTATTTTGAAACGGATATCACGCATTAATAATTATCATTAGTTTCGAATCAAATTTAGCGACTCTGTTCTGGCGAAACACTGTGTTTCGACATTTTACTTATTCCACAAATCAAAAAACATCTAAATCTTCTACAGTTCTTCTACAACAAACGCAATCATGTCCAAAATCCCAATTATGCTACAATTGAATGGGAATTGGGATAGCTATGGGAGGTTCGGAGAATTTCAGGTCGATGGCATTGTAGTCGATGAGGATGCGAGTTATAGTATATTGATTTCTACAATAGCAGAGCAATTAATGATTGATACTTCCGAAAAAATTATAGAAATTAAATACATTGTCAACGAGCATTGTCCTCCAATGGAAATTAGGAACGATATGGGTGTTCGTGTATATATGGAGACAAAAAAGGAAAACAAAAACTTAGGATCATATCCGTTATGTATAACTGTTTGCGATTTCAATATGGAATTGAGTATCACCAATGAGAACACAGTTGCAGGTTTGTTATGTTACAAATTCTATCAAATTCTGGTTGTATATTAATATCTACAAATTATCTACAATTATCTACAAATAAACTATATATATATATATATCAATATTGATTTTAATAGTATCTACAAAATTGCTACATTTATTCTACAATTAAACTTCATACTATTTGAAAAATAATATGGAATACATAATTTCAATTCAACTACGAATTATCTACAAAAGTTCTACAAAATGTTTATGACGGTATTTATCTTTATTTTCATGCAGGTTCGTTTGGAACACTAAAGTTACTTGATATGCCAACATCTCCCGTTATAGAGGAATATGAAAGTATAATAATAACAGAAAGTACGCCAAGTGTTATTGAAGAAGGACATGTATACCAAGACAAGCAAACAATTGCAACTGCAATGAAGCACTATTCTGTCATGCACAAGTTCTAATTCAAGGTTAAAAGATCCAGTCATAGAAGATATGAACATATGAATGGTCAAAGATCATTATATTTTTATTTTTGTAGTTTATTTGTAATTTTTTACTTCTTTAGTTTTTCCTTGTGATATGTGTTTAACAATATTGTATATGAATTGTAGGCATGTTGTATATAAATTGTATAATGTGTTGCTTTATGCTAAAACAGTCCTTTTTTTACATCTACATTGATAACTAGTGTTTAAATTGTATTTATTTTGTAGCTATTGCTTGTATGTGTTGGTGAAAACTGTACATGGCACTTCAAGGCAACTAGCATTAATGATTCTGCAATGTTCAATGTTAGAAATTTCAACAGCCAGCACACATGCTCTTTAATGGACAATACATTCATACAACGCAAACCTACTGCCATGGTAGTTGGTAGCATGGGTGTTCCAAAATATTCTGATCCCAAGACAGTTTACACACCAAAGGACATACAAACTGACATGTTGTCTGAACACGGCGTGAACCTATCCTACATGCAAGCCTGGAGAGCAAAGGAAAAGGCTTTACAGTTTTTGAGAGGTCATCCTGCTGACTCTTACTGGAAATTATCAAGTTATTTTTATATTCTTAAGAAGACTTATCCGGGATCTGTAGTTAAATTGAAGAAGACAGCAGATGAATGCTTCTTATATGCATTTGTTGCTATTTGTACGTCAATCAGTGGTTGGGAACATTGTAGGCCAGTAGTAGTAGTTGATGGGACTTTCTTAAAGTCAGCATACAGGGGAATAATGCTGACAGCTAGTACAATGGATGCAGCAGGTAAAATTGTAGATATTTTGTAGACTGTTTATATTATGTTTTCTAATTTGTAGATATATTGTAGTTTGTATGTATTTGTCTTTATATGTATTTTCAAAGCTGCCAGTTAATTATTTTTTGACACATAATGTAGGTACAATATTACCATTGGCATATGCTGTTGTTGATTCAGAAAACGACGCATCGTGGAAGTTGTTTTTTGAGCAATTCAAACATGCATATGGTGAAAGACCAAATATGTGTGTTGTTTCAAATCGGAATGAGAGTATCATGAAGGCAACATCCATTGTTTATCCCGGCATGCCACATTACTCTTGCATGTGGCATATTTGGACAAATATAAGGACAAAGTTCAAGAAGGGTCATCTAAACTTAAGCGAATTGTACTTTGCCACAACACGATCATACACTCTTGATGAATTTGATGAAAGGATGTCGAAGATTGAAAAGATAGACCCGCGTGTTAAATCATACTTATATGATATTGGCTATCATAGATGGTCAAGAGTACATACAACGGTGAACAGAACTTGGACTATGTCATCAAACATTGCAGAGTCGTTGAATGTTGTAACAAAAGATGCAAGAGAGTTGCCGATAGTAGAACTATTAGAGTATATGAGGACTCTTCTTGAACGTTGGACTAATGAGAAGTTATTGAAAGCAAAGGGTACTTTCACACACCTTGGGTCAAAATCCAACAAAGAATTGGAGAACAACATAACATTATCGCAGAAGCTTAGGGTAAGATTTGTTTATATGGTGCATAAAAATAATATATTAACACTCGGTGTTCCCAGATTGTAGATATTTTGTAGATAATTTATAGATAATTTGTAGATAATTTGTATTATGATTGTAAATATTTTGTTTTCTGTTTGTAATGTAATTGTAGGTGAGGGCTCCAACAGATCATATCCATACTGTGATAGATGGTGTGAAGCGGTACATTGTGTGTCTTGAAAACAAGAGATGTAACTGTGGCCAATTCCAACTTGATGAACTTCCTTGTGTGCATGCTTTGGCTGCTTTAAGGCACAAGAATGAATCTTATGAAAACTATTGCTCGCCGTTTTACACAAGGGAGAGCCTATTGCGTACTTATGAAATACCAGTAAATCCCCTGCCTGATGAAAGCAAATGGAATGTACCACAAGATATATCTGATGAAGTAGTAAATCCACCTACAAGAGGAAAAGGCAGCCAGGAAGACCTCAAAAAGAAAGAAACAAAACATATGATGAAATAAATTCAATAAAGTACAAGGTGTCATGTGGCAACTGTGGAGGTGAAGGGCATAACAAAAGATCTTGCAAGAATGCACCCAAAAAGAAATAAAATTTCATGTAGTTAACAGAATATTTCAAAAGAATTGTTAGTGTGTTCAAGATAACAGAATTTGATGTGTAATTGTTGAAGTTTTTTAAGATCATAATGTAGTTAGTATGATTTTTTTTTGTTAAATTTTTTTTCTGTATTGAGAAAATACTTTCATAGAGTGATTTATTTATGAATGGTTTCTATATATATAATCTAACACTTTTTTGACTATCTCTAGCATCCTTTACATAGTAGTTAATATTTCTCTATAATTTATCTACAATACAACTACAAAAAGATATTAAATATTTCCTTATTGTTCCAAAACAAAAGATGTCGATGCAATGACGAAAAAGACACCCCTTGGAGGGAAATTTTTTGCTCAGCTACATTGACGGAGTGTAATATTAGAAATACAAATTAAATACAACAAGATATTAAATTAATTAGAATTGACAGAATAAAGACATTGTTAAATATTTTCTACAAATTATATACAGATTCAACTACAAAAAAACTACAACAGATGAAGCTATATGCTCAAAAAATGTAAATCGGGTACGGTTTACAATGCATAAAAA
The DNA here is from genome assembly GCA_005239495.1 of Nicotiana undulata. NCBI lineage: Eukaryota > Viridiplantae > Streptophyta > Magnoliopsida > Solanales > Solanaceae > Nicotiana > Nicotiana undulata. Next base: position 24,467 of record ML279260.1, on the reverse strand, counting down.
TGAAATATTAACATTCAGTGTTCCCCAGATTGTAGATTTATTGTAGATACTTTGTAGATAATTTATATTCTGACAACAAAATAACTACATATTTTTGAGTTGACAGAATAACACTATAAAAATTCAGTTGGAAAGGATTTATATGCTAAAATAATGAAGATCAAGTACTTTAAACATTCAACAAATGAAGATAAAACCAACAGACTGTTTTCATTTGAACTACTAAACTGGATAGGAAAAAACAAAACAAAGGCTACTGTAAGTGTAGCGCAAGTATGCTACAATTAAACACAAAAATATTGTTCAAAAACTTGTCTACTATCTTTCTTCTAAACTAGCATCAACGAAACAACGGTACTACATGTTTCATACAAAGACATGACAACTACTTCTTCTTCCTCTGAACTCGTGTTTTCTCATTCAAAGCTGGTGCACTATTTCTCCTTGCCAATCTGCAAGTCACCTCACTTTCACTAACTACCCCATTTTCCTGCTTCTTTCTAGCATAGTCCCACAGTAAAGCTCCATAGCGTCTACGATGTTGGTCAATCAGAAAGGTCTTCTGCCAGAATTGACAAATCTCCAAGACTAACATACTCCGCAAGGAAGCAATAAATACACCACAATCGCTGCAAAAAAAGAAGTCAATATTTACCAAATAATTAGAAAAAAAAAGAGTTAAATGTATAGAAAGAAAGAATATTTTTGTTACAATGATCCTTCTTTTTGCTGTGGTATCTCTCTGACGATCCACTGAATGTTAAGAGGGTCGATAACATCTTTCTCAATGTATGCCTTTGTATTCTTGAAGTTGATGTCTTTACGCTTTCCATAAAAACCGGTGCATGACAAATACAAAGGGATAATAACAGAAAATTTGTCGACACAAGATTCAACAATAGGGTGATTGCGTGAAGAGACCATGGAATCATACGCATATAGTTGCATGTCTGCAATGTCAAAAACAACCAACACTCAGTGGAATTTTTCTACAATGTTGACAGGCATGATGACATAATCAACTTCATCACATGCAGCATTTGCGAGTATTCTATACCCCAATATATATTCTGCTACAACGTCCTGGGGTTTGACAATAGAAAACTTCTTTTCTTGAGGAGAATTTTGGAACTTTTCATAAATTTGTTCAATCCTAGTCTTGAATAAACAATCTGTTGTAGTAAACATGGTCTTGTTGTGGGGGCCATACTTGCCTCTTTTCCTCAAGTAATACATTATAACATCAATGTGCTGCAACAAAAACAGTTTGCATTTATATCTACAAGTCATCTTCAAATAATCTACACAAAACTACAATATAACTACAATTACACTACAAACAGAAAACAAAGCATCTATAATCATATCTACAATTTATCTACAAAATATCTACAAACTGGGTACATTGATTCTTACCGAGTCATTGAGGACTTGTCCGGGGTGTGCCAGGGAAAAGAACCATTCTTTCTTGTCAACCTTTTCCACTCCAAGGTCTAATCATGGCTTAATTTGGTTGTCCTTTATGGAATACGGAGCCTTCCTCCTATATAAACAAATAGATATCAAAATAAAATTATAGAATGGAGTGGATATGTAAAAGATGAATGCTGGAATCAAAAGTATCAAATTTTGCATTCTAACCTCTTTGAACCTTTGTCGGTACCGTGGTATAACCACTTGTTGAATTGATATAACACCTCAGGATCTACATCTTCACCAATAACAGTAGTAAATGGGCGCTTGAGGTGGAAAATTTGAGGTCCAACCGAGGTGCTGCCACCAGAACTGTATAGAGGGAGAAATGGTGATCGAGCATGCTTTCCTGGCTGACTTGTTCTACCTTGATGCACATGTGTTGCATCATCTTGTATAGGCTCGCCAAACTTAACCAACTGGGAGAAGTTATCAGGCAGCTCGAAATCATCAAGTCTAACCTCTTTCTTCTCACCTCTAAATTCTTCTGAATCACCTACATTCACATACTGTGCCTCTGCACCTACATTGTCATCTTCCTCATTCACCTGTTCTGTTTGAGCTGCTACTGTCACTCTGTGAATTGGAGATTGTGCATGCATATCTTCCCTCTCTGTAACACCATGTATATCTAACTTAATAGAATGGTTAAAATATTCAAACATAAAGAAAATATCTCTGAATACAAATTCATACCTGCATTCTCTTCATCAACTGCACCTTCAAAATGTGTATATAAATCAACACGTGCTGGAAGATTTTCTTCACCAATTGCACCTTCAACATGTTCTGTTTTTTTTAATTAAAAATGTTAAATCATACTGGATAGTAGTGGCTTGACAGATTATGGAGATATGTAGGTGTGTTATAAGATCTATATTAATCTGTGGATCTGTGTCAATATGTTGTATTCAATTATATATATTCTGTATATATAATGTAGACATATTGTAGATATTTTGTAGATAAATTGTAGATATGTTGTAGATATTCTGTGAAATTATTGTAGATAAAGTGTAGTTATTTTGTAGATACCTATTTTGCTGGTGCTGGCCTGCATTGGTTCTACACTAGTGAACTGAAATTGCTGATTGTTCATGTTTTTTGGTTGGCCAGTATTTTTTGTTAAACTACCAGCAAACTGAAAGTTTTATATTAGTTTGTATATATATTTTAGAGGTGACATAAATTATTTTGTTATATGAATAAAATTCAAATCTTACCTTTGCATCAACTTGGTCATTTTGACTGTTTATCATCTGCAAAAGAGTCTTGACTGACTCATTTATTAGCACTCGAAGGCTAGCAAGTTCTTCAAAGACATCTTTCCTAAAATATGCAAGTTTTTCATCGACCTACATGTTAAAAAAATACATTGTTAACTTCAGAATATGTCTTAACATACATTAAAGAACAGATGCACTATTATGTATAGATCACAATGATGTATACATATTACCTTCTCAATGCCTCTTTCTAATTTTCTAATCTTTGTATGAATAGACTCTTTGTCCTATTCTCCACTTGATTCTTTGGGTTCCAATGGAGGAGCATCAACATTGGGATCCTCAAAAATATGTTCAACCTCTTGAACTATGTACTCAACTTTGTCAGGCAAAGACATCACTGCAATCTCTTCAGGAGATACATTTATGTTGGTGAACTGAATGAGAAAAAAATAAATTAGCTTGATTAAGGCAGAATATGTAGAAGAATTGTAGATATTTTGTAGGTAAATTGTATAATCATAAATAAAAATCATTTACCTTGATCCATTTAGGCTTGGTCATTCTTTCTTCAATTGCAGCTAACCAAATCTGACCCTTACTAGCTGACTAGTTAAGTATGCGAGGGATTGAATTACCAATCCTTGTAGCTATATCAGTGTTGACGGTAGAGCAACACTCATACAACCATACTTGCATGGCTAGTGGAAATCCTCTAATGAGATAAGAATGAACGAAAGGATTTAGCCTGTACCTAACTGATTCCATCAACTGTCTGTAAGACTGAATACCCCATGGGTATGTCTCGTACTGACCGGATTCCACCAAATAAAACCTAAAATGATCTACCAACCCAACATGGTCTTTCTCTGAAGGACAAATGAAGAATTCTAAGAGATAAAGAATACATAACTTCACTGCATCTTCATCATTTACCCAGCTTACGTTGGTTACAATTTGTTTCAAGTATGTCCTCTCCACCTTTACCTTGTTTGGAAAGTAGTTGCTCATTATCTTACTGACATAATTCGTAGTGTAACCAAAGTCTGTCACCTGGGTATGACATCTAAGACCAGTTATTAATGCAAACTCTCTCAATCCAAAATTTAACCTCTCACCCTTTAACTCAACTGAAAAATAGAAAGCATCGGATGAAGTCAATTCATACTTCATAAGAAGATGAATAGCTTGATTTTGCATGCATACACTGAGAAATGAAAGTAAATAACCAAAGCATGTCTTTTTTAATAGCTTCAAACCATTTGGAGACATAAGCTCTTTAATTTGGCTAGGAATGCTAAGGTCACATAATGTCTGGAATCTAAGCACCCCATAATCAACATTATGGGGTGCAAAAAAAATGGTCATTCTGCACAAAATATAAATAATCTCACATTAATACAGTGCTTAAAAAAATAGATACATTTGCAATTTATTTATAAAATAACTACAAATAAAATACAGATTATCTACTATTGTAAACATATAATAAAGCTACAATAAATCTTCAAAATGAAGACGAAATAAGCTCACATTAATACAGTGCTTCAAAAACATATATACATTTACAATTTATATACAAATTAACTACAAAAAATCTATAATTTTAAACAGATCAATACATCTACAATTAAACTTCAAAATGAAGACAACTAATCTACAAATATCAAAAGTCACAGATTATGCAGATTTTTACCACCTAAAACATACTAGATAATTAGTGAAAAAATTAGTAAATTCTTACCTTCCCCAATGAATGTTTTCGAACATTCCTAGGGGATTTTTTTTGAATTTTTCTTCTTTTTGGGACTTTTTGAACTGTGAGACACCTTCACTTTCTTCCCAGGTTTAATGATAGGTACGTCTTCAACAAAATCATCATCGCACAGTATCTCTTTTCCTTTCCTTTTCGCTTGTTTGACTGGCATCGAAGATTCTCCAGCATCGAAATCGTGATTTTGCTTAGTTCTGGCTTCAGCCCTGATTTGACGCGGAGAAATACTATGCTTGTTATCTACATTTGCATGCGCCGATTTCCCATGCTTTTTAGGTGACTGAGGTGATAATACACCCAAATCGAATGAAGGTATATCACCTTCTCTAGCTTTTTTAGGGCTGTGCTTCGAAGGTTTGTTCTTCTTCATTGGCAAAATCTGAAGCTGAAGATAAATGGAGTATTAAGTTTGAAGAATTGAATTCAATTTTGACTGATTGTAGATGAAAAATTTGAAATTGAACGTTAATGGAGGGTTTATGGATGTTTCTGAGGTTTTAGCAGAGGAAAAAAAAGAAACGTGGGTATGGGGTGATACGTGAGTGAGGGTGTGGGTTTGTGAGAGAGAAACGTGGGAGGTGTGGGATTTGGAGGAATATACTGTACCATTAATTTAGGAAGGATATATGGTACATTTAATGTACAGTTAAAACACTATATGGTATAGAATTGATAATTAGGTATACTAAATATAATTATATCAAACCTTAAACATTGAGGATAATAAAGTTTTCTATATGGTATAGGAATATAAAAATTCCTTTCTAATATCACGTTTTCGGGATATCACAAGAATGGGCCTTGAGACAATATGAAGATGCTCCAATTAATGTAAATGAAAGTTTCTAAAGATAAGAAAATTTGAAGAAAAAAATACTACAAAACTTAATGGGTGGGGCGGGTGGATGCGGGTTTGAGTGCAGGCGGGGGAACGCGGGTAAAAATACTATGCGAAGTGGGTTGAAATTTTGCGGGTTAAGGCAGAACCCGCCCAGTACCCGCCCCACCCCATTTTACATCCCTACAGGCTCTGCCCAACTAGTAGTTATTGTAATTTGCATATGAGTCCATACTTTACCAGTTCCTTCTTTTATGCTTGGTTTTGCCATTGACGATGGAAACAGGGAAGGAGCTGAGGGTAGAGAAGGACTGGGTGTAGGTTTTTAGGTTCATAGTGAGATTTTGGTGAAAGGATAAAAAAAGTGCTTAATTTAATGTGGTGACAAATAATAAGGGCACTTTAGAGAATCCAAAAATGGGTGTATTATTAATATACTAGCGTGTTACTATAAAGCCACTTGACAATTTAGGATAATATTCATAATTACATTAATTTAAATTGAAAGGTAAGATTTTTTTTTTTTGGAATTTAAATGAAAGGATAGTAAATAAGATTCTCTTAAATCGGAATAAGAAGTGAATATTCTTTTTAAAAATATACAGGCTACTGCCCTATCTTAAGTAATACTTTTTTTTAAATTGAGTTTAATAATAAAAGTGACACCCCTATCATAACTAATTATAATGATAAAGATAATAATAATAATAATAATAATAATAATAATAATAATAATAATAATTATTATTATTATTATTATTATTATTATTATTATAAATTATAATTATAATAATAAATATTAAGAATAAAAATAAGATTAATATATAGTTTCTTTCTTTTTATTTTCTTAAACAAAGTCAACTCATTTCTTTTTCAAGCTTTTGAATTGAAAAACAAACAAACCAAATCCTATCCGAGCTTTTGAATAGGAAAAGAAAACACCAAGAACGAAAAAACTATCTCGAGATTTTGTTGAAGTATAAGAAAATATGAGCGAATGCTCTTCTTCTTTTGTCTATAATTGGATTAAATGCTAAATAAAATAACTATTTAAAATTTTAGAGTAAAAGAAAATAATATAAAAAGAGAGGGTGGAGATAGCGTGCGAGATATAATTTGACATAAATCAATAAATAAAATAAAGATAAAGATAATAATTAAATATTTAAATACTATCTAAGCAGTAGAATAAATGAATGAAAGTAAATAAAAAATTATTATAATAAAAAGAAAAGTCAAATTCATCTATAAATAATAATGAAAGTATTGGTCATGATTCTCATTCTCACCACAGTCTTTTCAAGGATATGAATTATTTTGAGTTACGAGTAACGCAATAACATGAACAAAGAATTAAAAGTAAAAAACTATGTAAATAAATCATTTCACTATAGAGATATATAGAAGAATAAAAATTATATAATTTTCGACAAGAGAAAGTTTTTTAACTAAAAATGATAGAAATCATACTATATGGATAAGATACACGTATTTGAGAATATTATAATATGTAAAACTAAAACTAAAATCATAGACAACGAACATAATTTCAATAAATAAACTAAAAATATAGTTTAAATTCTTTATATAGTTAGTTTTAATTAAAAAATGAACTTTTTTACAAATAAAAGAATTGTATAAAATTTTATAGTAAGAATAATAATATAGAAAGAGGGAGGGGGTATAGATAATGTGCGAAAATATACTTTAAGTTAATTTTAAAAATAATTTTATATATCATGGTCAATTAGCCTTTCAGGTTTGAGAACCAAGACGTGTGATGTGTGTAGTTTAGATTCAATTAGTTTTAAGATACAAGCTACAGCCCTATTTTAATGTTGACAATAAATTTTCGAAGAAAGTAAAATCAAGATCGGAAAATATTACAACAATCGTAGTTATTTTCAAATAGTTTGAAGAGTAGAATCTCTATGAATCCTCTAATTCTACTTTTTCAATATAAATTCAAGGGCCTTTGAGCTTGAGCTTGAATTTGAATTTGATTTATCCGTCGTGAACGCTTTGATTGTTGCCACGAATTTTACCACAACAAGTAACCTTGATCTTTAACGCCTTGTATTTGATTTGACTTCGTTCTTGATCTTGAATACTTGAAATTTGTGTTGAAGTGCTTGAATGCTTGAACACTTGCAGTTTACAGAGAATTGTGGCCTTTGATCCACGAGCTCCCTTGTGTCTTCTTGTTATAACTTCTGGTGTCTTTTCTGAGTTATGAAGACCCCTATTTAGTTGTGGGAGGAAAGAGTTGTGATGAAAACAAACTCTTTCCAACCAATTTGATTGAAGAGTGAGGCTGCATTTGATTGGTCAGAACATGTCACTTGCACACGTGACGCGATTTCATTGGCCTTTTAATTTGACTTGGCATGCCTTGTCATTTTGACACGTGGCATGATCCCATTAGCTCATTTATTTGACTTGGCGTGCCACGTCATTTGACACACCTCTAGGAAGATGACATCTTGGGTTCATCACTATAGCCCAATTAAATGGGCTAGCCATATGGATTAAGACTTATTTATTTAATCCATATATATATTGGATTAAATAATTAATTTAATTATATTAGACCATAATATTTATTTGAACCAATATATCTTGAATTTAAAATATAGTCCAAATTATTTTATGAATTTAATTTTAATAAAATTTATATGACTACAAATGCCTCTTACTTCAAGACTTGTCGAGGTATAAACTCACTATAACCTCAAGACTAGTTTTGAAGTACTAATAGCTCATGCACCAAATTGACTTCGGGTTAAATCATAACTTCCAAGATAAATGTCCTTACAGTTCGTTTGCAATATATCTACATGAACTTAGTAGAAACAACATGTTTTGAGGTATTGAAGACAATTCATACAGATAAGAACGTGGTTGGCCACACGGGTCTTTGGCATTTGAATTTCACTTCTGCCAAGGATCTTTATTTTTTGCTTGATTTGAAAAAATTACTCTTTCCAACCATAAAGATAAACTTGGCCATAACTTTACCACTACACATGTCACTCTTGCGTGCAATAAATTTGGTTGGCGAAGTATATTGTCTCCAATTCACTATGGTCATTAACAAATAAGACCGAGAACATTTTCCACGCTAGCTGTATCCGAAACCCTTTAGCAAGTCCTCGTCAGTAACAAATTATCACTGCCGCCTTTTTACAGATGCCACATCGTTAATATACTATTGCAGGTCATCTACGCAGATCTATATAAAATCATGTGTCGTATTTGTTTAGTATCAATTCGCAGTATTTGTCAGTCATTTTGAGTCTAGTTTTGTGAACAAGCATTGACGTGACCGTAATTTTTTTCTTTTGCTTTTCTTCCTTTGTTATCCTTTTTGGCTTTCTGTAGGTCAAGTATTTTTCGCTTTTTGTAGGTCAAACAAGAAGGATATTTTATTGTTTAACGAGATGATCCATGTATGAAGAAGTCAATCTTAAGGTGTGAAGGGGTGGATACTCATCCCCGTCCGAATATCAGAGAGATTACTTAGGACGTGAAAGGATGAATACTCATTCCCGCCCGAAACTGGAGAGATTTCTTCTGAGTGTGAAGGGATAGATACTCATCCACGCCCGAAAATCGAAGGAATTACTTAGAGTGCAAAGGTTCATGCGACATATAAAAGGACAAATTCACGGCAACGTATAGAAGGACAAATTCTCAACAGCATATAGAAGGATCAACCCGCAACAAGATCGGCTTAAGGTGCAAAGGGACCTAAATGTCCACCTTAAGATTGGAAAATTACAGATCCTTTTAAGGGCAAAACTCACGAAGAGGCCAACTTAAGGTAAAGGTACTTAAACGTCCACCTTAAGATTGGAAAATATAGTTCCTTTTTAAGGACAAACCCGTGAAGAGGCCAACTTAAGGTGCAAAAGGACTTAAATGTCCACCTTAAGATTGGAAAATTAGAAAGCTTCAACCCGAAGGCTCGGTGGACTTGACGACTTTGACTTGAACACTCGGCAAACTTTGAAGACTCGGCGGACTTCAACTTGAAGACCAATAAACTTGAAGATTTGACATACTTGAAGACCTGGCAGACTTTGATGTTTTATATTGAAGAGCGGCGGACTTTTAGACTTCAACTTGAAAAATTAGCAAACTGTAAAATTTCACCATGAAGACTTGGAGGGCTTGGATACTTCAACTTGAAGACTTCGAGGGCTTGAATAGACCGTCGAATATAAAGACCGACGAACTTCAAGACTTCAACTTGAAGACTTAGAGGGATTAAATACTTCAACTTGAAGACCGAAAAAAGCCTTGAATACTTCAACTTGAAGACCAGAGGAATTGCAAACTTCAACTTGAAGACCGACAAACTTGATGATTTGACGGACTTGAAGAATTGGAGGACTTAATAATTCAAACTGAAGGCGTAGCAGACAAGACGAATTCACCTTAACTTGGCATTAAAGACTTCAACTTGAAGATTTGGCCTTCTAAAAGACTATGTAACGACCCGACCAGTCGTTCGGTGAGATTAGCCTTGTTTTTTATGTTTCTGCTTTATTATGTGTTGTTTATCTCTTTTATGTTGTGTTGGTTCGGTCGGTTCGGGTTCTGAGTGGTCGTGGTGAGAAATGAGACACTTAGTCTCTTAAGTTGGCTTTATAGTTGGAAAAGTCAACCGGGAGTTGACTTATAGGTAAACAACCTCAGAATATGGATTTTAGGGCTCGGATAGCTTCGTTAGGTGATTTGGGACTTAGGAGTGTGTTCGGAGTGTTATTTTGAGGTCCGGAGTAGAATTAAGCTTGAATTGGTGAAACAGAACTTTTGGCAATTTTCGGTTGGTAGTGGAAAAATTAGCTCTCGGGGTCGGAATAGAATTTTGGGAGTTGGAACAGGTTTGTAGTGTTATTTTGGATATGTGTGCAAATTTTCAAGTCAATCGGACGTGGTTCGATTAGTTTCGTCATCGTTGGTGAATTTCGAAAGTTTGAAAGTCCTTAGGCTCGAATCATGGGTTGATTTGGTGTCTTGATGTTGTTTTGAGCATTCCGAAGGTTGGAATAAGTTTGCATATTGGTATATGACTTGTTGGTATCTTTGGTGGAGGCCCCGAGGACCTCGGGATGAATTCGGATGGCTAACAGAAGGATTTGGAATTTGGTTGAGCAACTGAACTTTGATGCTTCTATCATCTCCGCACCTGCGGATTGGGGACCGCATGTGCGAGCACCGCAGGAGTGAGATTTGAACGCATATGCGGAGAGTTGAGGAGCTGAAGAGAACCGCAGGTGCGCACAAGGACCGCACCTGCGAGACCGCAGCAGCGGGAAGATGACCGCAGAAGCAGAAACTCTAGGGTTAAGTGAAAACCGCACCTGCAATGGTTTTTCTGCAGGTGCGGCATCGCAGAAGCGACTCTAAGACCGCAGATGCGGAAAACACTGGTCAGAAGGTATTAAAAGGGTCTTCTTCGCGAATTTTGCTAAGTTTCTCCATTTTTGAAGACGGTAACCGAGCTTAGGCAGTGCTTTCTCAAGAGGGATCAAGGGTTATCAGTTGGGTAAGTCACTTAAGCTTTACTACTTGTGTTTATGGCCATTTTCCATTGTTTAATCATGATATTAGTGGAAAAAATTAGGGAAGAAAGTTGGGAGATTAGGGCTTGAAATTGGAGAGGTAAAATTGGGGATTTGAGGGGCCATCCGAGGTCCGATTTCGATGTTCTTGGTATGTATGGACTCGTGGGAGGATAAGGATTCTATTGATGTGATTTTTATCGGATTTCGAGGCGTGGGCCCGGGGTCGGGTTTGGCCAATTTCGGGATTTGTGATGTAAGTTGATAGTTTTAATGTGGGCTTCGTCCCTTTTTCATATATTAATGATATAATATTGATTCTGGTTAGATTCGGGCAATTTGTGGCTGAGGAGAGCGGCGAGAGCATCTCGGAGTAGAGTTTCGGCTTGATTGAGGTAAGTAACGTTTCCAAACTTGGTTCTGAGGGTTCGAAACCCCAAACTACTTGTTATGTGATTAGAATTGGTGGCACACATGCTAAGTGATGGGCGTGCACTCTAAGACTTGTGACCTGGTTCATCCCATGGCACCGTTTAGTGATTATTCTCTATGATATCTGTGCTTCTATCAATGTGAATAATGCAAACATGTTAGAAATCAGGATAAATTATATATTAAGGCTTCACGCCGATACTATTGAGACCCGAGAGGTCGTTTACATGCAAACATGCTAGAAATCATGTTAGATATCATGTTAGGGCTTCACGCTGACACTGTTAAGAACCGAGTGGTCATTTGTTGTTGTCATCTCATGTGTTTCATTGATATTATATACTTAGTCCTATCATAGCATATCATATCATATCATGTCTCAGTCTCGGTAATTGTCGATTTTGTACATTATATCATTGATTCGGGCTAGTTCATGCATTGTGAGACCATGTGAGCGAGACTGGATAGTGATGACTAAGTGAGGCCGAGATCCTGATATTGAGTGACAGTATGGGATTGGGCTGCACGCCGCAGCGAGATATTGATTACGCCTTCGTTGGCTTGTTATAATGCTTGGGCTAAGAGGATCCCCTCCGGAGTCTTTACACCCCCAGTGAGCGTAGTGATATTTGAGGGATGGATCTTCCCTGGACATGGATCATGTTCTAAGTGTTGATATTTGAGGGATGGATCTTCCTTGGACATGGATCTTGTCCAAAGTGTTTATACTTGGAGATGGATCATCTCCGCGAGGCTGGATTGGCCTGTCCCTCGGTACTGAGCGAGTGATGTCAGTGATGTGTATATGTATTCTGGGATGGATTTTACCTGGGTCGTTGAGCCATATACTGTACCGAGTGGTCGTGAGGTGTATCATTATTTGGAGATGGATCTTCTCCATAGGGCTGAATCGGCCTTCCTCATTACTGAGTGACTACGGTCACATGTGTATATATTCCGGGATGAATCTTCCCAGGGCCCGCGAGCCTTATACAGTACTGAGTGGACCTGCATGTGAGAGTGGAAGCCCTATGAGCATTTTTATACAGTTGATGCATTGGCATGTAGAGCATACTGAGTTATACGTGGTTTACTGCTCGTACCTGAACTTCTCCTATTTTATTATCTGTTAGATAACTGCAAACATGTATAAATTCATGTGCACTGATTCTTGATATATCCACCGAGGTTTAGTCCGTCACTACCTCTCAGCCCATAGTTTGGGTTCGTCACTTCTGAGTTGGTGTACTCACGTTACCTCTTGTACCTTGTGTGCAGATCCAGGTACATCGGGACCCGGTAGTGGTTGTTGATTGGCTGTCAAGTTTCTCTCGGAGTCTTCGAGGTAGTAGTTGGCGATCGCATCCTCGACCTCTCTTTCTTTATCTCCCTGTCGCATTTTTATCATTTCAGACTATGTTGTCTACTTATGTATTGCGATATTTTTTCTTTTCTTATTGTGTAGTAGCTCATGACTCGGTGACACTAGATCAGGGATTTGTTTAGTTGGATTTTAATGTGGTTAAACATTTTTAATGCTTTACAAAATGAGACTCTTGCTGTAAATATAGTGATTTTCCTGAAAACAACTTTAAGCAAATGAAATGTGTGGCTTGCCTGATTTCACGATAGGCGCCATCACGACTGGGTGTTTTGGGTCGTGACAAGTTGGTATCAGAGCTCTTGGTTAAATATGTCTCACCAGTCATGAGTAGGTTTAGTAGAGTCTTGCGGATCGGTACGAAGACGTCTGTACTTATCTTCGAGAGGCTGCAGAACCTTTAGGAAAAATCTCGCATTCTTGAATTCTTGTCGTGCGAATCCATTAATTCGACTTGAAGTGTAATTCTTTGAATTCCTTCCACGTATTCGAATGCGCACGTGAGCGTTCAGTATCAGCTGTGCATCGACGACTTGTGATTTCCAAGGGTGAGGTGCGAGATGGGATTTTAGCATGTTGATAATGGGCCAGTCTAGAGGACTTGAGGTCGAGTTTTTTCTGTGGCTTGAGTGCTGAAACTTCGATTGTGTGAGCACGTGCAATTGGGACTTATATGTTTGTTTGTGTCCTTATTGGTGGGAGTTTGTGACTGGATGACTATGTGGCGAGTGTGATTAGATGGTGAGATATGTTCAGATTGTTTGATTTTGGCAAAAATAATTGGTTGGATATGTAGCAAGGACTATTGAGTGTTTGACTTCTGTCTCGAGATGGCATATGCCCTCGAGTTGTGAGTGTATTGAAGGACCTCTCATGTAGTTTAGTTGTGGAGGCAAGTGGAATTTTCATGTTGTGTTATGAGCTCGGGGTGATGTCTTTTGGGTTGACCAATGCCCAACATCGTTCATGTATTTGATTCATAGTGTATTCCAGCCGTATTTGTACTCCTTCATTATTGTATTAATTGATGGCATTCTGGCTTACTCACGTAGTCAGGAGGGACATACTCAAAATTTGAGGATGGTATTATAGAGATTGAGGGAGGAGGAGCTTATTGTGAAGTTATCCAAGTGTGAATTTGACTCAATTCAGTAACATTCTTGAGACACGTGGAGTCCAGTGAGGGTATTCAGATGGTCAGACGAGTGTGGAGAGAGCTTTTAGAAGCTCAATATTGCTTTGACCACAGCTCCAGTGTAGGTTATGCCATCAGCTTCCAGTTCTTATACCGTATATTGTGATGCCTCGAGGGTAGGCATTAGTTGTTTTAATGCAGGAGAGTATAGTGATTGCGTGATAGTATGATTTTTGTAAGGGTATGGAGATGATATCATTTTGAGGCTAAGTAGGCGGGGTTATCTCCCGCGGGGTGTCCTGAGGTTGTGTGATCCTTAGGTGATTTTGTAGCAAGTCCCCTTTCATAAGTAATTGATATATGTTGCAATTTGAGTTAGGTATCTTGTGGAAGTTGGAATTGGCTATTACAATGGTGAATGTGAGATTTGCATACGACTTGGGATATTAGATGGTTTGTGTCATATGAGCTTATGAAGGATTTAGTTGAATCTCACTGCAGTATGGTATAAGTGATAGCGTATGGGCATTGTGAGTTATTGTTTGTCTTGATCATTGGCTTTTAGCCAAGTGGGGGAGTCTGTTAATGATAAGTTGATTGCACGATTATGTGTTGTATTGGTTTCGGTTCGAGGTATGTCGATGAATCAGTTATGACCGGCAGAGGTGGAGTCTGGGAACGACTCGAGTAATGGAAATTCTTTGATACAGGTTGTAATGTACTCCATGGGTAGATGGGTTTATTGAATGATTGAGTTGTAATGTTAAAGGTGTAGTGTCTGCAGTGTATGAATTTGCTTGTTGTTTCAAGTGTGTGGATTACTTCCTAATGGGGCCACGTCGTTCTGTCAGCTTGGTCAGTGTAATTGAGATTTGCGTAGAGTGGATGGCTCTCGAGAATGGTTCTGATGGATTCAAGGTTATATGTAGAAATTGAGGATCTTCAAGGTGTGTATTGGAATAGAACTGAGATTACGTGGAGGGTGTCAAGGCTTGTGGCATTTCTACATATCAGTACCAGGAAAGTAAAAGTAATGTCTTTAGATTCGCAAGAAGTCTTTTCAGGGTAAGTATTTTGAATGAGGTACTTTTGGAGATATTTGAGAGAGTATTCAGCGACTTACGATCCTGAGACGGTACAGTCTTATGATTGGGTCTCGTGTGGTGAGTCTAGGTTGAGAATTACGGTATTATGGAAAGGAGAAGTATCAATTCGAAGGTAATTCAGAAGGGACTTGGTTAAATAGGACAGCTTTGTAGTAGGTCGGATCGGCACGGTAAGGGATATGATTAGTTCTTTGGGTGTTTATGAGGCAATGAGTTTCTACAAGTGTTTCTTAGCAATGCTCTTGGGTTTTGGTGACCTGCGTAGCTTGGTTGAGTTGGAAGGATTCAGTCCTGACGGTTTGGTGTTGTACAAATGGGATTCGGATAGTTCCTGGTGGTTTCTACCATGGTTAGAGATGTATATTTTCTACAGGCGTGAGGAGTATGTGATGTATAGTGATTTTGCTTCTAGATGGTATCAAATGTAAAGTTATGAGCTAGTTGGGTACGTAGTTGCTTGTGGCTCGGAATGGGTTATGAAGTTCTCATATTTATCATAGGATGGCATGGGAATGCGGTATGCTGTGTAGAGATTGAGATTTGCATGTGTAGGGTCTCGGTTCAGCTCTGGAAGGAAGGTCATAAATTCTTAGGCAGCATGGACAATTCCAGATGACTAGGTAAGTGGTATCACTAATTGGTATGTCTTGATAAGGGTATACATTTCAGAAAGGGCAATGTGTTTGAGTTAAGGGTGCTTCATTGGTACTGCAGCGCTCTTTTGTTGGATCGACTGCTGATATTCCAGTTTTCTTGATGGCACAGAAGAATTTTAGGGGTATCCCTCGTGGAATGATTGAGTATTAGGGGTGTGTTATATATTCAAGAGGTGGAGTTGGGATCAGATATGGTAATTTGTGCGCTTCATTGCCTTCGAGACTAAGGGTTCTCATAAACAAATTATTTTGTGGTTGTGGAATGTGAGGATGCAAGCAAAGCTTGTCAGATGTTAGTAAATGCCATGATTCAGTAATTGTGGACCTTCAGAGAGTTATCTATCTCTTGTGGGTGACCATAGTTGATTTAGAGTTATTGGTAGGCCCATTATGGGTGTGTGTTCTGCACCGGCTCGGAATTGTTGACTCCGAATTGCTATTGTCGAGGGATGTACCATTCGATTGTCATCGAGTTTATTCATATTCTGGAGTTCTTAATGTCGAATCGCGCACGGTTATTGATTTTGAGCAAGGTGGATTGAAGTAGTACTTGTGGACCAGCGTTTGGATGGGATCACACATTGTAGCGGAGTTATATGGAGGTATGATCCTTGGTGTCAGATTCGTGTGTTTTGATTTACGATGTGTGCCAGGATCTTAGCATGGTGTTGTGATGGTAATTGTTAATGGCATAGTCCTCTCATGTGAATCTTTTCTATGATTTGAGTTCACGGGATGTTGCTATTGAGTGCATGAGTTACACAGGTTATGGCCTAGATGGTACTGAGGTGACATGTCTTTAGAGTAGTCATGATGGATGAAATGAGTTCATCAGACCTAGGATGTGTGCGATCGAATCTGATTGCGGTATTTTTTTTGGAGGATATTGTTGTTGATCGGCTTAGAAACTTGCTATAGTTGTGTTCCCTTCATCATTGGCAGTATACGAAAGTGTTACAATGAGGCTTCGGTTTGATAAGAGGTTTATTACTGGAACTGGGTTGTTGGAGCAGTGGCTGTGATTAGATATTATCGCTATGAGTGTTTGAATTGCGTGGTATATCATGTGATTTTCATCTTGAATTGCGGATATGGCTTGATACAACGTGTTCGGACTTATTCAATTTATAGTTGGGGAATTTTGATCTTGTAAATTACTTCAGAAGTGGAAATTTGGTTCTAAGGTTTATGGGTCAGGTTGGATTTTGAAATTTATACTGTGTTGTGCTACTGGACCTATATGGGATAGGGTGACATGGGATCACCCCTGGGTATGTGCATGATAGGTACACAACAATTTGGTGGCTTTGGAACAATTCTGAGCACGTTCGAGGACGAATGTATGTTTAAGTAGGGGAGAATGGAACGACTCGACCGGTCGTTCCGTGAGATTAGCCCCGTTTTCCATGTTTCTGCTTTATTATGTGTTGTTCAGCTGTTTTATGTTGTGTTGGGTCGGTCGGTTCGGAGTGATCGGGGAAAGAAATGAGACACTTACAGCCTGTTTGGCCAAGTTTTTTTTTTGGCCAAAAGTACTTTTTTGGGCCAAAAGCACTTTTGGCAAAAAATTGAGGTGTTTGGCCAAGATTTTGGAAGGAAAAAAAGTATTTTTGAGGAGAAGCAGAAGCAGTTTTTGAGAAACAGAAAAAGTAGCTTCTTTCCAAAAGCACTTTTCTGAGAAGCACTTTTGAGAAAAATACACTTAAAAGCAGTTTTCAAAAGCTTGGCCAAACACTAATTACTGCTCAAAAGTGATTTTTAAATTAATTAGCCAAACACAAACTGCTTCTCACCAAAAGCACTTTTTTTTAAAAGTACTTTTGAGAAAAGCACTTCTCAAAATAAGCTGATTTTAGAATCTTGGCCAAACACTAATTACTGCTCAAAAGTGATTTTTAAATTAATTAGCCAAACACAAACTGCTTCTCACCAAAAGCACTTTTTTTTAAAAGTACTTTTGAGAAAAGCACTTCTCAAAATAAGCTGATTTTAGAATCTTGGCCAAACAGGCTATTAGTCTCTTAAGTTGGCTTTATAGTTGGAAAAGTCAATTGGGAGTTGACTTATAGGTAAACGACCTCGGAATATGAATTTTAGGGCTCGGATAGCTTCATTAGGTGATTTGGGACATAAGAGTGTGTTCGGAGTGTTATTTTGAGGTCCAGAGTAGAATTAAGCTTGAATTGGCGAAACTGAGTTTTTGGCAATTTCCGTTCGGCAGTGGAAAAATTATCTATCAGGGTCTGAATGGAATTTCTAGAGTTGGAACAGGTTCGTAGTGTCATTTCGGATGTGTGTGCAAATTTTAAGGTCAATCGGACGTGGTTCGGTTAATTTCGGCATCGTTGGTGAATTTCGGAAGTTTGAAAGTCCTTAGGCTCGAATCATGGGTTGATTTGGTGTCTCGATGTTGTTTTGAGTGTCTGAAGGTTTGAAAAGTTTGAATAGTGGTATATGACTTTTTGGTATCGTTTGTGGAGGCACCGAGGGCCTCAGGATGAATTCGGATGGCTAACGGAAGGATTTGGAATTTGGTTGAGCAACTGAACTTTGCTGCTTCTGTCATTTCCGCACCTACGGATTGGGGACCGCAAGTGCGAGCACCGCAGGAGCGAGATTTGACCGCATATGCAGAGAGTTGAGGAGATTAAGAGAACCGCAGGTGCGCACAAGGACCGCACCTACGAGACCGCAGGAGCGAGAAGATGACCGCATAAGCGAAAACTCTAGGGTTAAGTGAAAACCGCACCTGCGATGGTTTTTCCGCAGGTGCGGCATCGCAGAAGCGACTCTGATACCACGGATGCGTAAAACACTGGTCAGAAGGTATTAAAAGGTTCTTCTTCGCGAATTTTGCTAAGTTTCTCAATTTTTGAAGACGAGAACCGAGCTTGGGCAGTGATTTCTCAAGAGGGATCAAGGGTTATCAGTTGGGTAAGCCACTTAAGCTTTACTACTTGTGTTTATGGCCATTTTTCCATTGTTTAATCATGATATTATTGGAAATTAGGGAAGAAAGTTGGGAGATTAGGGCTTGAAATTGGAGAAGTAAAATTGGGGATTTGAGGGGCCATTCGAGGTCCGATTTCGATGTTCTTGGTATGTATGGACTCGTGGGAGGATAAGGATTCTATTGATGTGATTTTTATCGGATTCCGAAGCGTAGGCCCGGGGATCGGGTTTGGCCAATTTCGGGATTTGTATGTAAATTGATAATTTTGATGTGAGCTTCGTCCCCTTTTCATATATTAATGATATAATACTGATTCTGGTTAGATTCAGGGCGATTTGTGGCCTAGGAGAGCGGCGAGAGCATCTCAGAGTAGAGTTTCGGCTTGATTGAGGTAAGTAACGTTTCCAAACTTGATTCTGAGGGTTCGAAACCCCTAACTACTTGTTATGTGATTAGAACTGGTGACGCACATGCCAAGTGACAGGCGTGTGGGCATGCACCGTGAGACTTGTGACATGGTTCATTCCATGGCAACGTTTAGTGATTATTCCCTGATTATATCTATGCTTCTATATATGTGAATAATGCGAACATGTTAGAAAACAGGATAAATTATATATTAAGGCTTCACGTCGATACTGTTAAGACCCGAGCGGTCGTTTACATGCAACACATGCTAGAAATAATGCTAGATATTATGTTAGGTCTTCACGCCGACACTGTTAAGACCCGAGTGGTCATTTGTTGTTGTCATCTCATGTGTTTAATTGATATTATATACTCAGTCTTGTCATAGCATATCATATCATGTCTATGTATCGGTAATTGTCGGATTTGTGCATTATATCATTGATCCAATCTAGTTCATGCGCTGTGAGCCCATGTGAGCGAGACTGGATAATGATGACTAAGTGAGGCCGAGAGCCTGATATTGAGTGACAGTATGGGATTGGGCTGCACGCCGCAGCAAAATATTGATTATGCGTTCGTTGGCTTATTATAACGCTTGGGCTAAGAGGAGCCCCTCCGGAGTCTTTACACCCCCAGTGAGCGTAGTGATATTTGAGGGATGGATCTTCCCTGGACGTGGATCTTGTTCGCAAGTGTTGATATTTGAGGGATGGATCTTCCCTGGACATGGATCTGATCCGAAGTGTTTATACTTGGAGATGGATCTTCTCCGCGAGGCTGGATTGGCATGTCCCTCGATACTGAGCGAGTGATGTCAGTGATGTGTATATGTATTATGGGATGGATTTTACCTGGGTCGTTGAGCCATATACTGTACCGAGTGGTCGTGAGGTGTATCATTATTTGGAGATGGATCTTCTCCATAGGGCTGAATCGGCCTTCCTCATTACTGAGTGACTACGGTCACATGTGTATATATTCCGGGATGAATCTTCCCAGGGCCCGCGAGCCTTATACAGTACTGAGTGGACCTGCATGTGAGAGTGGAAGCACTGTGAGCATTTTTATACAATTGATGCATTGGCATGTAGAGCATACTGAGTTATACATGGTTTACTGCTCGTACCTAAACTTCTCCTATTTTATTATCTGTTAGATAACTGCAAACATGTCTAAATTCATGTGCACTGATTCTTGATACATCCACCGAGGTTTAGTCTGTCACTACCTCTAAGCCCATAATTTGTGTTCATTACTTCTGATTTGGTGTACTCACGTTACCCCCTGCACCTTTTGTGCAGATCCAGGTACATCGGGACCCGGTAGTGGTTGCTGATTGGCTGTCAAGTTTCTCTCGGAGTCTTCGAGGTAGCAGCTGGCGATTGCAGCCTCGACCTCTCCTTCTTTATCTACCTGTCACATTTTTATCATTTCAGACTATGTTGTCTACTTATGTATTGCGACATTATTTTTTTTCTTATTGTGTAGTAGCTCTTGACTCAGTGACACTAGATCGTGGATTTGTTTAGTTGAATTTTAATGTGGTTAAACATTTTTAATGCTTTATAAAATGAGATTGTTGTTGTAAATATAGTGATTTTCCTGAAAACAACTTTAAGCAAATGAAATGTGTGGCTTGCCTGCTTTCACGATAGGCGCCATCACGAATGTGTGTTTTGGGTAGTGACAGACTATATCCATCCATCAGAGATGCCAATTTGCTGCGGAGGCTTGCCCCTATTGAACCATCAATCTTTAATAAGGCACAATGTTCAAGGAAAGAATATATGTAAGCCCGATTTTTTTAAGTTCCAATCAAATGTATTATATTCCCACATGCTTTATTCAGACAACGATTGGTGCAATATGTATCTTTTGAACTCATGCGACTGAACTTAGAATGAAACTCTAAGTTGCCTACGTACCTCGATGAAGAGGATCAAGTCATACTGTAGTTTAGAATTTTTTTTGTTTTTTTATTTATAAGTGACCTAACTTTTTCCTAGGTCGCCTTTTTCGAGGTTTTCAACATAGCGAAATTTTTTGGGCCGTACACAGTTTATACTCTTGCGGGCCAGGAATAACATGTAGTTTATGCTCTTGCGTTAAGGAGCGTATCGACTTGGAATATAAGCTTGTATTTTGAAGAGCTTTGCAACTTGAATAATTTGCTCAAATTTGAAGAGTTTCATGACATGCAGTTTAGGCTCGTGCGTTCAGGAGCATCGTAATTTGAAGATTTCGCTTACGTTCCGAAATGCTTCGTAACTTGAAGTTTGCTTACGTTTCTAAACGTTTTTAGAAACATAGGATAGTATATTGTAGAAAATATTGGGTCCACCCATAAGGGGTGCTCTAAGGCCCAATAGGGTTGTTAATTAACCCTAAATATTCTCTATATAAGTACACTTACTGTGTACATTAGATATACTCTAAGCAGTATTTTTTTACACTCTTCTCTCTCTAAATTAAACTAGGGTTTGGACTGTGTAATTGGGGTTTGCTCCAATATACCGTGGCAACCACCGCCGACCGGTAATTCCAACCGCGGTTCATCCGTTTTTGTTTATGCTTCATGAAGAACAAGTAAGTTCTCGTTTTATATTTTACACGCTATCTAATGTGTTTAGATTAACGTGTTTTCATTGGTATCAGAGTCGCAGGCTGATTTTCCGGTCCGACAAAAGTATGGAACTGTTCTGATTTTTTGTATGAATCTTGTACTGTGTTTTTTTCTCTCTATATCGTACAATTAGAGATAACTGATTAATTTTAAACACTGATTTTGAATAAAGTTTAGAATCAGTATTTATTTTATTTGTTCTTAATCTGGCATTAAAGAAATCAGTTTTCAAAAAAAAATACAGTAGCTGCTTCAAAACCATCGTTCGCCATTGTCGATCTCCACTAAGAAGCGACAGTAGTTCACTGCAAACAACCAATTGAAATTTGTTCTCCATGGCTTGCGCCGATAAAGGTAAAGAGAACAAGGAGATGAAACTAGGTTTCTGTTCCCACTTAAAATAATATATTAGTTTTAAATTTTATTATTAAGAAAAAGGGGGAGGGGGTTAAAGTTACTGAAGAAGCCGTCCAGAATGTTGGCGGCGTAACGAGAAGAAGTTCAAGTTCTCCTTTATAACCAATCAATACATAATTTTTAAGAAATTAGGCGTAGAAGTTAGAAGATGTGGGCTTCTTTTTATAAAGGAGTTTTTATATTCAAGGGGTCCAGAAAAGTGTGGCTGATTTGTTCTTTTACCATGTCAGCCACACTCTCATTTAGTCGATCTTGATAGTCCGAATACGAGAAGTGTCTTAATCTAGACACTCTCCAAGTTGATAGGATCCAAATGAAAAAAGGAAATACAATGGTAGGATTTGCCATCTTTCTTATTAAAGAATTAAAAACCAATTGATCGGGAAAGGTGTTGTTCATGGTGGTAAGCGAGGGGGGATTGAGTAAAGGGATAATGCCGCTTTTTACTAATATAGTCCCGAGTTGGTAATTAGAGTTAGAAGCTTCACAGCTTCCTCCACTCACCTCCACGGGCGAATATAGTCTACTTGACTCTTTCTTGGCTAGTCTAGTAGACTATATTCTAGGTCATTCGGAAGGGCTCCGTATAGTTTTGGGGTGTAACGTTGTGGTTTTTCCCTCTCCTTCCAGTCGAGTGACTTCGTACCTATCCTTACCGAGAAAAACGAGTTCCAGAGGCATCTTCCATTCATATCGATTTGGGTTTTTCCGCATAGGAAACCTTATTACCCTCTATGTTTAAAGTTTGACTTAATTACACTTAGTATACCAAATTACTAATTTTATATCATAATTAATTTAGGGTATAATTAATGGGCAATTTTTTACTCCTTAATTAAAGGTGTCCATATATCCCACGTTTCTCTCTCCCCCTAATTCCTAAGACCAGCGCCATTTTCCCTTTCCCTTTCTTCCTCTTCTCCATTCCTTCTTCTTCTCAAAAAATACAGAGATGAGACCCATTTTTTATAATCAGATTTTTCCCATGTAACACTCCAAACTCATTGAGAATGGGATTAGTATTTTTTAATATAATACTAATTAGTAATTATAATCCAATTTAGAATTGGATCTTATGGAAAGTTTTGGCAGTCACGATGCCAATTTGAATCGGAATTCAAATTTGCGTTGAACATTACGACTGAGCAACTTCAATGGCGATAAAGCTCTCAACTTTAAAGCTTTCCAAGAAAATCCCCAACTGGGTTTGTTCAAAATCCTCTCTTTCTTCACTCTCTGGTGCTTGTCGAATTCAAATCACCCCTGAAACCAATCAACCCCCTACCCCTTCTTCTGACTTTGATTCAAAGATTCAACTTAAGACTAAGCTTCACCCTGAAACCTTAAATTGATTTGTAGTTTTTTTTGTAGAAATTTTGTAGATGAAGAGAAAATTTTGTAGTCAACATTTTTTTTCAACATAGATTGTAGTTTAATTGTAGTAATTTTGTAGATACCCTTAAAAATNAACATAGATTGTAGTTTAATTATAGTATAAATGTAGTAATTTTGTAGATACCCTTAAAAACAATACAGCTTTATACAATACTTAAACTGATTTGTAGTTTATTTGTAGTTTTTTTGTAAAACTTTTGTAGATGAAGAGAAAATTTTGTAGTCGACATTTTTTTTCAACATAGATCGTAGTTTTAATTGTAGTATAAATGTAGTAATTTTGTAGATACCCTTAAAAATAATACTTCTTTATACATACTTAAACTGATTTGTAGTTTATTTGTAGATAAATGTAGGAATTCCCCTCCCCTTTCTTCCTCTTCTCCATTCCTTCTTCTTCTCAAAAAATACAGGGATGAGACCTATTTTTATAATCAGATTTTTCCCATTCAATTGTAGCATGATTGGGATTTTGGATATGATTGCGTGTTGTTGCTGAGGTATTGTTTTATATTTTTTTCGTGTTTTTGATTTGTCGATTGAGAAAAAAAAAAGATGAAGAACAGAGTATTGAAAGTATTGGTTTCTACAATTCGAATTGATTTTGTTGAATAATTGGTCGCCTTTTTGATTTCTGGTTTGAGGAAAAGACTCGATGAACTGGGCTTTTTCAGAACTGAGTTCTACAATTTGATTTCAATTTGTTGAAGCTGAAAAAATATCACAGAACAGTGTTTTTGAAGAAAACAGTCGCTGTAATTTGATTTTAAATTGAAGATAAAAGGATTACCGTTTCAAATTTGAACTGTAGGTCGTAAAATCAATTAGAATATTCTGTTTCCTGATTTTTAGCGCGCCTATTTAGGAAGATTCAACTACTAATAATTAGTAATTAATGATTGGTATAAAAATTATAGAAAAAATATGGACAGACCGGGTAAATTAGAAAATATGCACATATTTGGTAATAAAGTTTCATATATGGTATATGAAGGAAAAAATCCCTTTTATAAAAAGGGAAAACTACCATATATACCTACCTAATCAAAAGTAATTACCCCTAATTACCTATTTTAA
>ML279259.1:0-13027 GCA_005239495.1 Nicotiana undulata | reverse complement strand
ACCTAGGCTATGGGATCATATTATTGAGTCTTTATTGATATTATTGAATTAATTATGCATAGATAATGTTGTTTCAGAGTCGGATTGTAAAGGAAAGGCGGTCTTAGAGGGTTGATTGCTATACTTTGGACCGAGGTAAGTGTCTTGCCTAACTTTGGTGAGGGAATAGGTATTAATTGCTATGTGCTAAGTGATGATCATGTTCATTTCATAGGTGAGGTGACGAGTACCTATGCAATGTGTGTCAAGCATGCCCGTGAGTCTATTTTGATAGAAATTGCAGTATTCTTCCATGTTTAGCATATTATGAAATTGTCTTTACTTGGAAATTTATTCTTGATTGAAAGTATTGGCTGTTGAGTTTGAGAAGTATTGATACGAAAGATAACACAAGTGTAGAGTATGTGATTGAGGTGATTGGTTATAGCTGAGACCCTTGCCGGGCATTTCTTGAGCTGCTAGTTGATGTTTCCCCCTTGTCGGGTGTTTTGAACTGCTTATTTCCACTATGCTGTACTCCTTGCCATGTTGTCTGTGATTTTTTGGTGAGGAAGAGTGTAATGCACGAAGGGTGATGCCGTGCCATGATATTTGATTATATTGCATAGTGAGGAAGAGTGTAAAGCACGAAGGGTGATGCCGTGCCATGATTCATATTTATTATAAGCACGAAGGTAAATGTCGTGCCATGATTTTATTGATTATAAGCACGAAGGTAAATGCCGTGCCATGATTTTATTGATTATAAGCACGAAGGTAAATGTCGTTCCATGATTCATTGTACATTGCATTGTGAGGAAGAGAGTAAAAGCACGAAGGGTGATGCCGTGCCATGATATTTGATTGCATTGCATCGTGAGGAAGAGAGTAAAAGCACGAAGGGTGATGTCGTGCCATTGTTTACTTTTCTGACAATTATACTTGTTTCGTTGTCGATTATGTTGGATTTTTTCCCCTGGATCACTTCTATCTGTCGATGTGACTGCTTTATTTCACTTGTCCCCCTTTACTGCTTCCGTATCCCCTACTTGCCGGTTTATCTCCTGCCTTGCGTTATTTCCTGTTACCTGCTGTCGAATAGGACATGTTATCGTTAATGTCAAGTCTAGCCTCGTCACTACTTCGGCCGGGAATAGGCTCGGCACTTACTCAGTACATGGGGTCGGTTGTACTGATACTACACTGTACTTCTTAATGTTGTGCAGATCCCGCATCCGGACCCAGTGAACCGCATTGAGGGAGTCACCTTCAGTCCACCCAGAGCTTCAAGGTATACCCGCTGGCGTTCGTGGGCCTTGGTGTCTCTCCTACATTTGGATTTCCTCATTGTCTTGCCTTTTTCTTCTAGTTCCAAGACAATTATATATTTCTTTCAGACTTTGTATTTAGCACTGAGTTAGTTAGTTCGTGAGGTTGTGACACCCCGGTTTTGGGATTGTTCGTTGTTGTTGTCTTATCATTTCGTTATGGGTTTTGAGGTAATAGTATTATTTTCTGCTGTGAAACGTTTGAAGTGATTTGGGATATTCAGTAACAAATTCGAGAGTTAATGGTGTGGGATGTTTTCGGAAAAGGTTGGACATTTATGAATTTGAGCTATTTCAGTAAATGTTTAAAGGTTAATAGTTTTAAATACTGTTATGTTGTGTTATTAAGGCAATAATATTGTATACGTTGGCTTGTCTAGCGGGTTCAACGTTAGACGCAGTCACGGCCTGAAAAGTGGGATTTCGGGTCATGACAATTCCAGTAGTTCCAAGACAATTGTATTTACTTATTTCAGACCATTGTATTTAGCAAACTCTTAGACTATTCGTGAGATTGTGATACTGATTTCTGGGGTTGTACTTAAGGAAAATTATCACGAGATTTCTATTTATTTCTTGCATTTTGTATTATTTTTGCATTTCTATGATAATTGTTCCAGTTATTTTTGTTATTCTAACTGTTAATAAGTCAATTTAATCAAAACGTTGGCTTGTCTAGCGGGTTCAACGTTAGACGCTATCACGGCCTGTAGGTGGGATTTCGGGTCATGACAGAAGTGTTGTATATATATATATTTATATATATGGATCGGGTTGCACATCGCAACAATATTGGATCGGGCTGCACGCCGCAGCTATATAGCGCTTGGGCTGTAGGAGCCCCTCAGGAGTCTGCACACCCCTAGTGAGCGCAGTCGACTATATATTTATGGATCGGGTTGCACGTCACAATAGTTATTGTAAGGTACCTATTGAGCGTGCACGCTGATCGATGAGAGTTGAGTCGTGAGTGACTGAGAGGCTTGCCCGAGGGGATTATTTTATGAAATTATTGTTTTCACTCTTCTTTTACACTGAGCCTCTATTGAAAATGTTGAACAATTATTTTAAACAACTTTTCATTGATACTGGAGTTTTTACGAAATGTTCGGAATTTAATTTCTTACTTGATCTGGTTATTTCCACTACTGCCTTATGTTATGAAATTTATATGATTTTAATTGCTCGTCACTGCACTCAGTCTTTAGTTATAATTGTTACTTACTGAGTTGGCGTACTCACGTTACTCCATGTACAGTGTGTGCAGATTCAGGTGCTAGGGCATCAGAGTGAGAGCTGATCCACCCCTTCTCAGAGCATTCCGGAGATTTGCAAGGTAGCTGCACGGCGTCCGCAGCCTTGCCTTTTCTCCTTCCTGTCTTTTAGCATTTATTTTCTGACTTATTATGTATTAAGTAAAAAGTAGTAGACTTTTATTTTCTTTTAGTTGCTCATGACTAGTGACTCCGGGATCCGGGTTGTGTTTGATGTTTTACCTATCTTTACTTGTTTTGAAATGCTTAAACGGAAGTTTTATGAAATATCGATTAGTAATGAATTAAAGGAAAAGTTCCTTTATGCTATAAGTAGTGAATTGGCTAGCCTAGCATCGCGATAGGCGCCATCACGGTCAGGGAGTTTTTGAGGTCGTGACAAATATCCTCAAAGTCAATTTCCAGTCAAACTTATGAACTTTCCAACCCTTCAAATTTCTAATTTTCGCCAATTTGTGACGAAACCTTCTAGAAACATCCAAATGCAAATCCGAGCATAATCTCGAGTCCAAAATCACCATCCGGACCTATCGGAACCATCAAAACTCCGTTTCGGGGTCAGATTTACAAAAAGTCAAACTTGGTCAATTTTTTCAACATAAAGCTTCAACAATGAAATTCATTCTTCCAAACCGACTCCGAATAACCTGAAACCCAAAACCGACGATTCACATAAGTCATAATACATCATACGGAGCTACCCATGCCCGTAAACTACCGAGCAAAGTGCAAATTCTCAAAACGATCGGCCGGGTCGTTACATTGAATTAAGTCAATAAACAACTCATAACCGATTTGACCCAACGATGGATCATTTAATACCAATTCGCTAATTAGATGTGCAATTTAGCTTTTAAAAAAGGGGGCCAAATCCTTTCGTTGTCATAGATGTAAATTAAATTTAAAAATCTTAATTAGCTTAATTCACATTAATATGTTAAAGGTATTCGTTTTAGGATATTAAAATAGGTAGAAAATGATGTACTTGTATTCTTATTTTTTTGTCTTTTGGCCTATCAACGATCAGTGACAGGTTCATGGTTAAGAATCCATCCACATATGATATTTACGCCAATCAATGAATACATAAAGTATATCACATACATAATTTAAACTATAATTGATTAATATAAATATTTTAATTTGTCTTGATTATCATTACTTAACTATAGTAAATTAGGATAAATTGGTGCCAAGATCGAGTGCGGCTAATTTTCCACCGTAGTATATATAGAATAGCAGACTTACTTTAATCCCATTTCGCCAATTAGTTATGCAATATAGCTATATAAAAAGTTCTCAATCACAAAATCATTTCCTTACAAATTTGAATAAAATCTGAGATCTCTTTATTAGCTTAATCCACTTAATATGTATTAAAGGTGTTCATTTTAGAACATTCAAATAGGTATATATCTAATGTACTTATAATTTTTCTTTGTTTGCTTATTAATATTAGTGACGGAATAGGAGAGATATTTAAATCTCATTTCACCAGTTACATATGCAACATTGGTAAAATAAAGGATCGCAACGGGGTAAATCCTTTCTTTACAAATTTGAATCAAATTTTGGATCTCATAATTAGTTTAATCCATGTAAATATGTGTAAAAGGTATTCATATTAGAAAATTAAAACAGCTATCAAATTTATGTACTTGTAATATTTAGCTGTTCGTACATCTCATACCAGTGACACAATAGGAGAGGATTAAAATAGGTAAAAATTTGTGCACTTATTTATATTTCAAAAATGCCAAGTACAAGAATAAGCGTTGATCTGTTGATGAATCCTAGTTAAAAATATGTTTTATCATTAGTATAAATAGAAGTGCAAGAGATTGAAAAGACAGATTATTGTCTATAGTTGAGAAGGAAAAAAAAAAGGATGAAGCAATCTTTAGCAACAATTTTCGTGGTGGGGATCGCTTTTCTTATTATCACATCAGGTAAATATTCTTTTGCTAAGTTAATTCTTACTTCTTAGTAATTTCCATGAACAATTTAAAAATGAAGATAGCATTTCTTATTTTTTTGCAGAAAAAGGAATAATGCATTCAGTTGAAGGGCAAGCAGTAAATGTTTGTGAAGAATTAGTTCTTGGGGTTGCGTGTCGACCAGAAATAGATTCAGCGAAATGCCTGACAGAGTGCTCTAAAATATCCAAAGGTCATAGCATCGTCAATCATTATTGTTTAAGAGGGGAAACTTCAAGTACTCCTAATTACTGCTATTGTCGATGGATAGCAGATTTCTGTAGTTAATACACTACTCTACAAGCAGACTTTTGAAAATGTACTACTTTTGCTTAATAAGATACTCCACTATATAGCAACTGCTTTCTCTTCATCAAGTTGTGCAAGTATAAGTATTTCGTAATGCATGAAATGTAACATTGTATTCATGCAATATGTTCGAATGAGTTTCTTAAACATTAATTCCATGTGTTTTCCATGTTCATACATTGTTGGTTTCATTTTCCTCGCTTACATGTTTCTATTCTTCCTTCCGAGCCGAGGGTCTTTCGAAAATAACCACTCTACGTATACCTTCTCAGGGAGGGTCTGCGTACGCATTACTCTCCCCTTACCCTACTTGTGGGATTCCACTGAATTGTTGTTGTTTAGTTGACAAATTAATACGACATGAGTTCCATGAAGGATAATTAAGTATTACTTAAACAGACCAAGGAGCCCAACTATTTTACAATAGAGATGTAATTCACTAGTTATTTCATATGCTAACCAAATCTTAAAGAAACTAGAGGTTGTTTATATTCCTCAAAAACTCCAGCTTACATCACTATTTAATATTTTTTGGCCCAAATATACGTGGAGCCAATCACATATCATGTCAAAAGGGAACATGCGGTCCCACATCATTATGCAATAGTAAGATTATATAAATATCAAGGTAGCTGATCACGCCCAACTCTAGTATTCAAAACAATTAGCGATCTTTACAAATATAATCCGGTTTAAGAGTCCGGGTCGAATGCCATAGAGAACTAAGGTTTAGCTACAAATGTTCGATATCACTAAAGTACAAATAATGTCCTAGTTATAAAGCTGATTGGTGATTTTTATTTTAAAGTGGTTGAAAAAAAAGTACTAGAAAGCAGTAAAATTATCAAGTAACGAGGATGAAACTGGGGACAACATTAAGGAGGCCTAGAGTTTCGATTTTCCCAATTATCATAATTCTTTCCGCTATATGTTCCCAATAATTTCGTCTAAGTTCTCTACTGATTGTGAGCACTCCTGGTGTTATAATTCTCTTTCGAGCAATTATAATAATTTACTAAGCATATTCTCCCGAACTACACTAGCTGGCACTATCTTACCGCTCACTATTTGTTATTTCCCAAACCCACCTTTTAATCCACTGCATTGTCTCATCACTACATTAGGAGTGACGTTGTTCAATAACCACCTTAATGTGTACAATTTCCCCAACAATACATAATAAATAAGCACAATCAATTGAGAGATCTTCAATTAACTAAATTAAGCATGTAGTTGAACACATAGAGAAATCCAAAGGCTCTGTTATATAAAAATGTATCTACAATTCATTCTATAAAAAGGTTCCACAATGTGATGACCCAAAAGGTCATCTTATATTTAGAACTCGATTCTACGCTCGTAAGCCCTAAAAATCTCATTTTTACCCTCCTCAATTTGCGTGCGTAGTCCGGGCGTATTTCCGAAAAGCTTTTATGTTGAAAGTTGATAAAAATAATAATTTTTGCCTTAAAAGTGGATTTGAGTCGACTTCGGTCAATGTTTTGAGTATATGGACCCGGACTCGTATTTTGACTGCTGTTGTGGGTCCGTATCGAAATATGCAACCTGGGCGTATGTCCGAAAATGAATTCCGAGGTCCCTAACTTGAGTTATGAACTTTTATTAAAAATTAAATCGAATGAGTTAGCTACCATGGATCAATATCACTAAGAAACACAAGTACTATAACTGATTGGTAATTTATATTTTAAAGTGATTGAAAAAATACTAGAAAGTAGTAAAATTATTGTGTAACGAGGATGAAATCAGAGACATATTAAGGAGGGCTAGAGTTTCGATTTTCTCAAATAGCAGAATTCTTTGCCGATATATGTCTCCTATAGTTTCGTCTAAGTTCTCTATTGATCGTGACCACTCCTGGTGTTATATTTCTCTCTCGAGCTACAACAATAATTTATTAGGCATATTCTTCCTAACTACACTAGCTGGCACTATCTTACTGTCACGATCCAAAATCTCACCCTTCGGGCCGTGACTGCGTCTAACGTTGAACCCGCTAGACAAGCCAACGTGCACAAGTAATCTAACTTTTGCAACCCAATTCGACAGTAGTAAAGAAAATACCTTTAAAATCTTGACAGAAATAACGAAACACTTTAGAATTTTAACAGCGGAAATGTAATAGAAATTCGAAAATGCAAAGTGAAATAGTAAAATACATAACGTTGCATAAGCCCAAAACCGAGGTGTCACAACTCACGAACAGTCTAAACAGAGTGCTAAATACATAGTCTCAAAAGAAATACATCATTGTCTTGAAACTGGGGAAAAGATAAGACAATAAGGAATCCAAAGGCAGGAGAGACACCAAGGCCCACGAACACCAGCGGGTATACCTTGAAGATCTGGGTGGACTGAAGGTGACTCCCTCAATGCGGTCCACTGGGTCCGAATGCGGGGTCTGCACAACATTAAGAAGTGCAGTGTAGCATCAGTACAACCGACCACATGTACTGAGTAAGTGCCGAGCCTAACTTCAGCCGAAGTAGTGACGAGGCTAGACTTGACAATAACGATAACATGTCCTATTCTACAGCAGGTAACAGGGATAATACAAGGCAAGAGATAAGCAGACAAGTAAGGGATACGGGAGCAGTAAAGGGGAACAAGGGAAGTGAAGCAGTTAAACTGACATATAGAAGTAAACCAGGGAGGCAATATAACACAATAGCTAACGAAACAAGTACAAATACCAGAAATGTAAATAATGGCACGGCATCACCCTTCGTGCTTTTACTCTCTTCCTCACAATGCAATGTAATCAAATATCATGGCACGACATCACCCTTCGTGCTTTTACTCTCTTCCTCACAATGCAATGTAATCAAATATCATGGCACGACATCACCCTTCGTGCTTTTACTCTCTTCCTCACAATGCAATGTAATCAAATATCATGGCACGACATCACCCTTCGTGCTTTTACTCTCTTCCTCACAATGCAATGTAATCAAATATCATGGCACGACATCACCCTTCGTGCTTTTACTCTCTTCCTCACAATGCAATGTAATCAAATATCATGGCACGACATCACCCTTCGTGCTTTTACTCTCTTCCTCACAATGCAATGTAATCAAATATCATGGCACGACATCACCCTTCGTGCTTTTACTCTCTTCCTCACAATGCAATGTAATCAAATATCATGGCACGACATCACCCTTCGTGCTTTACACTCTTCCTCACTATACAATGTAATCAAATATCATAGCACGACATCACCCTTTGTGCTTTACACTCTTCCTCAGCAAACAATGACAAATATAATGGCAAGGAGTACAGCATAGTGGAAATACATTTCAATGTCACCCGGCAAGTGGAAAACATCAATCAATTTCACAGCAAGTGCCCGACAAGGGTCTCATCTATAATCAATCATTTCAAATGTATCCTTAACAGTTGGGTTTTCAATCGAGCCGATATATCATAAGTTCCTCAACCAAGATTTCCAACAACAACGGCTTCCAAGTAGAGACGTGTTCATAATATAACGAACATGGAAGTAATAACAAGATTTTTAACAAAAATAGACTCACGGGCATGCTGGACACACAATGCATAGGTACTCATCACCTTACCTATGAATTGAACATGATAAACACTTAGCACATAGCATACAATACCTATTCCCTCACCAAAGTTAGGCAAGACACTTACCTCGGGTCCAAAATATAGCAATCAACCCTCTAACACCGCCTTTCCTTTTGAATTCAACTCCGAACAACAATATCTAGGCATAATTAACTTAAATATATTAATAATAACACAATAACACAATCCCATAGCCTAAATACACAATTCCTATCATTCTTCCAAAATTTCCAAAATTCGACCTAAGGCCCGCTTGGTCCAAACACGAGGCTCGGTCCAAAACCCAATCACCCATACCCCCACGAGTTAGAATATATAATTTGTTTTGAAATCCGACCCCAAATTGGGGTTGAATTACCCAAAATTCCCCAAAACCTAACTCTACCCAAAACCCCTAATTTCTACTTTGATTTTAGGATTTTAAACCTAGATTCTAGTGATTATGGAAGAAAATGGAAGAAATCGATGTTAGAAACACTTGCCCAAAGGCTATGGAGGAAGAATTGGCTTGGAGGTCTTCAATGGAGGTTGGAGTNGCTGGGGAAATTATACCTGTGCGATCGCGGAAGGAGGGATGCGATCGCACAATGTATGGGACTTTAAGCTCCGCGATCGCAAGAGCAAGAGCGCGATCGCACAAGCCTTATGCTACCCAGCCCCCAGACCTATGCTAACCCTATGCGGTCGCACACCACACCCCGCGTCCGCACAGTAACTCCCCAAGACCCCTCCATGATCGCAGCCTGAATGGTGCGATAGCACTGACCATTTTGAGCCCTGACCCCACGATTACTCTATGCGATCGCACTGAAGGAAACTTCAGACACCAGAAACCAGTCCAAAACACCAGATTTTTGACATTTTAACACCCTGTTAGCTACCCGAAACTCACCCGAGCACCCGGGTCTCAAAACCAAAAACACACACGACTCCCAAAACATCCTACGGACTTATTCAAGCATTTAAATCACCAATATATCATCAAAATCATCGAATTAAACCTCAAAACTCTTAGAATTTTCTCAAAACTTCATAAAGCTTAATTTTTTCCAATTTTGATCCGAAACACGTCATTTCAAGTCCGTTTTACACCAAATTTAACACATAAGTCACATAACATATATTAAACCTATTCCGGGCTCCGGAACCTCAATACGGGCCCGGGAACACGGTTTTCACATCAATTATCATTTTCAAAAAACTTTATTATTTTCAGAAAATAATTTTCTTTAAAAATTCATTTCTCGGGCTTGGGACCTCGGAATTCGATTTCGGGCATACGCCCAAGTCCCATATTTTCCTACGGACCCTCCGGCACCGTCAAATCACGAGTCCGGGTCCGTTTACCAAAAATGTTGACCAAAGTCAACTTTATTCATTTAATTGTTACAAAAATTCCATTTTCATCAAATTTTCACATAGAAGCTTCCCGGCTACACGTCCGGGCTGCGCACGCATATCGAGGTGATATTAACGGAGGCTTTCGAAGCCTCAGAACACGGATTTAGCTGAATTTATATAGGATGGCCTTCTGGATCATCACAATCTCCACCTCTAAAACAAACGTTCGTCCTCGAACGTACATAGAAATGTACCTGAGTCTGAGAAAAGATGGGGATAACGACTCCTCATATCGGACTCGGACTCCCAAGTAGCTTCCTCGACAGGCTGACCTCTCCGCTGAACACGCACTGAAGGATAACTCTTCGATCTCAACTGACGAACCTGCCTAGCTAATATGGCTACTGGCTCCTCCTCATAAGTCAAATCCTTGTCCAAATGGACACCGCTGAAGTCAAGATTATGGGGAGGATCTGCAATGTACCTTCGGAGCATAGATACGTGAAACACTGGATGCACGGCTGATAAATGCGGTGGCAAGGCAAGTCTGTAGGCCACCTCTCCTACCTTGTCAAAAATCTCAAATAGACCAATATACTTAGGTCTCAACTTGCCCTTCTTTCCGAATCTCATCACGCCCTTCATAGGCGACACTCGAAAGAACATCTGGTCTCCTACCATGAAAGCCAAATCTCGAACTCTACGATCTGCATAACTCTTTTGCCTAGACTGAGCTGTACGAAGCCTATCCTGAATAATCCTTACCTTATCCAAGGTATCCTGGACTAACTCAGAACACAATAACCTAGCCTCTCCGGGCTCAAACCATTCGATTGGAGACCGACATCGCCTACCATACAACGCCTCATACGGAGCCATCTGAATGCTCGACTGGTAAGGGTTGGTGTAGGCAAACTCTGCTAAGGGCAAGAACTGGTCCCATGAACCACCAAAATCAATAACACATGCCCACTACATATCCTCCAAAATCTAAATAGTACGCTCAGATTGTCCGTCCGTCTGAGGATGAAATGTTGTGCTCAACTCAATCTGTGTGCCCAACTCTCGCTGAAATACTCTCCAGAAATGGGTGGTAAACTGAGTACCTCGGTCTGATATAATGGATAAGGGCACACCATGCAATCTAGTAATCTCTCTCATATAGATCTTTGCCAACTTCTCCGCTGAATACGAAACTGACACAGGATAAAATGTGCTGACTTGGTCAGCCTATCCACAACAACCCACACTGCATCAACCATCCTCTGGGTCCATGGAACCCAACTACAAAACCCATCATGATACGCTCCCACTTCTACTCGGGAAGATGAATCTGCTGCATCAATCCCCCTGGTCTCTAGTGCTCATACTTAACCTGTTGACAATTCAAGCACCGAGCTACATAAGCCACAATATCCTTCTTCATTCTACGCCACCAATAATGTTGCCGCAAGTCCTGGTACATCTTTGCGGCGCCCGGATGAATGGAATACCAGGAACTATGGGCCTCCTGCAATATCAACTCACGAATGCCATCAACATCGGGTACACAAATACGACCCTGCAATCTCAAAACTCCCTCAGCATCGACTGTGACCTGCTTGGCACCTCCGTGCCGAACCATATCTCTAAGAGCACACAAATGACGATCATCATACTGCCTGGCGCAAATACGATCATACAACGAAGAACGAGCGACGGTATGGGCCAACATACTGCCAGTCTCAGAAACCTCTAATCTCACAAATCGGTTGGCTAAGGTCTGAACATCCAACGCAAGAGGTCTCTCCCCGACTGATAAATAAGCTAGACTGCCCATACTGGCTGACTTTCGGCTTAGAGCATCGGCCATCACATTGGCCTTCCCCGGATGATAAAGAATGGTCATATCATAATTCTTCAGCAACTGTAACCATCTCCTCTGCCTCATGTTCAACTCCTTCTGCCTGAATAGATACTGCAAGCTCTTATGGTCCGTGAACACCTCATATGGCACTTCGTACAGATAGTGCCTCCAAATCTTCAAAGCGTGAACAATAGCTGCAAGCTCCAAATCATGGACTGGAATAGTTCTTCTCATGAATCTTCAACTGACGAGATGCATAGGCTATGACCTCCCCATCCTGCATCAACACTGCACCAAGCCCAACTCGCGAAGAATCACAATACACGGTATACGAACCTGAACCTGTGGGCAATACCGACACTGGTGTTGTGATCAATGTTGTCTTGAGCTTCAAAAAGCTCACTTCGCACTCCTTAGACCATCTGAACGGAACACTCTTCTGCATCAACTTGGTCATAGGGGCTGCTATAGATGAAAACCCCTCCATGAACCGGCGATAATAGCCTGCTAAGCCCAAGAAACTTCGAATCTCTGTGGCTGAAATGGGCCTAGGCCAATCTCTAACTGCTGAAACCTTCTTCGAATCCACCTGAATGTTACACCCCATGTTTCGTACATGAGAGTACATCGTAAGTCAATTGATATAAGCTCAGAAATAAGATTCTATTTGATGGAATATAAAGTAAGTTAATCATGTGACATTGGAGGTTACAAATATTTAAAATCATTAATAACGAGTACCAAGAAGGTTGGAAAGCTTAGAAGCTAAACCAACTGAAGAGAATAAGTTTCGTCAAAAGTCGACGAGTTTGGAATGTTATAACATGTACTTTAGGGTGAGACTCTGGTTAATTAAATTATAAGAAGGTTATGATATGAGTTAATTTTTTCATATGATAGTCGTGTGCTACGTTTTGAAGTAAAGCAAGTTTTGGAACAGAAGTTGGAATAGGTCTTCACAAGTTACATTCATAAATTTGCTGAAACTTAGGTAGAATGTAGCTGCACTTTTCTCCCAATATACTTATAATTAGGGGATGATCTACCTACCAAATTGAAGATTTACAAGTATAGTTTCCAATGCATTAAACCGTTCATCGATACGACGTAGGAGTAGAGAGATATTTTAAGTTTCACGAGACTGCGCAGACATCATATATGACAAGTAGGTGGATCACTAGAGCTTTTTGAGAAATAGATTTCATGTGTTATATGAGGTCATATTGGGACATATTATATAGCAAAATTTAAGGTCTTGAAATGTAGTTTCCAACTCTCTTAACCTTTCGTTCATATGACATCGGGATAAAAAGATATAAGCGTCGGACGATGGACCAATCCTAGGGTGCCAAGCTAGCA
>MDKH01144381.1:0-62460 GCA_005239495.1 Nicotiana undulata | reverse complement strand
CGAGGTTCGGACCAAAACCCGATCACCCATATCCCCACGATTAAGAATATACAAATTATTTTACGATTCGACCCCAAGTTGGGGTTGAATCACCCAAAAAATCCCAAAAACCTAACACTACCCCAAAACCCGATTCCCCACTTGATTTTATGATTTTAGACCTAGTTTTCTTGTGATTAATGATGGAAAATGGAAGAAGACGATGTAGGAAACACTTACCCAAAGGTTTATTGAAGGTTCCTTGCTTGGGGGTCGACAATGGAGGTTGGAGGGGGAGAAGAAGGCTGAAAATGGTGAGGTCCCGTATGGAGTATTCTGTTTTTAGGACTTAAAATAACTGGGCGATTTTGTCCTCTGCGATCGCGGAAAAGGAGCTGTGATCGCAGAGCTTGAAGTTGTGCTACTATGCGATCGCAGAAGGGGAAATGCGATCGGGGAAGGGAACGGACCAGGCGTCTGCGATCGCAGACGAGACTATGCGATCGCAGAGAGATACTACCCAGCCCCCCACCTGACTCCATTGACATGCTATGCGATCGCGGAAAGCTGGATGCGATCGCGGAGAGCATCTGGGTATAAGTCTGCGATCGCGGAGGTAAACGTGCGATCGCAGAGAACAACAATTTGTTTCCCACAATTAAGCCTATGCGATCGCGAATCAATAGTTGCGATCGCAGTGAAGGAAACACCAGACACCAGCAAAATGCAATTACACCAGATTTTTCAACTCGAAACCATCCCGTTAGCCACCCGAAACTCACCCGAGCCCTCGGGTCTCAAAACCAAAAACACACACGTCTCCCAATACATCCTACGGACTTGTTCAAGCTTTTAAATCATCAAAATATCATCAAAAACACGGAATTAAACCTCAAAACTCTTAGAAATTTCTTAAACTTCATAAACTTCTAAATTTCCCATTTTTAATCCGAATCACGTCATTTCAAGTCCGTTTTACACCAAATTTCACAAATAAGTCACATAACATATAATAAACCTGTTCCGGGCTCTGAAACCATAATACGGGCCCGGCAACACGATTTTCACATAATTATTCATTTTCAAAATCCTTTATTATTTTTAGAAAATAATTTTCTTTAAAAATTCATTTCTCGGGCTTGGGACCTCGGAATTCGATTCCGGGCGGATGCCCAAGTCCCATATTTTCCTACGGACCCTCCGGGACCGTCGAATCACGGGTCCGAGTCTGTTTACCAGAAATGTTGCCAAAGTCAACTATATTCATTTATTAATTATCAAAACTCATTTTTATCAAATTTTCACATAATAGTTTCCCGGCTACACGCCCGGGCTGCGCACGCATATCGAGGTGAGACTAACAAAGGCTCTCGGAGCCTCGGAACACAGATATAGCTAGAATTACTTAGGATGACCTTTTGGGTCATCACATAGAGTCCTATTTCGCGCAGGAAAAGGTGTTTCGTTTGGGCCCGACCCTACTTGGTATAAATACATGTAAAAACGCTATTTTGAGGACTTTTTGACACATCTTAGACCTAGGGAGACAATATTAAAAGGGAGAAGACATTTGGAATCATTTTCGGAGAAGAGAATCATCGAGTTCTTCATTCCTTCATCTTTTCTTTGTAAATTTTTTATGCAAAATACTTGAAAATTTGTTACTACGAAATTGAGTAGCTAAATTTCTATTATAGGGTTTGATGGAACCTCTTGGAGATGAATTTTTGTTGTGTCTAATATAAATTTGCCATTGTATTTTCTCTACTTGTTCAATTACGTGAATATTGTGGTTGATTGAAGGGCCCTCAATCAGCTATGCCTATTTAGTGTGTATTACTTAGAATAGGGTACATATTTAGGTAGTTGTTGAACAATATCACTCCTAACGTATATGAGGGATCAATACGGAGGGTTTAAAGGTGGGATTAGGAATAACGAAACCTTGGTGCGACCTTAGTGAGCGGTAAACTAGTGCTAGCTAGCGTAGTTCGGAAGAATACGTTTTGTAAATTGTTGTATTTGCTCGGAAGAGAATTACGACACCTAAAGTACTCACGAAAGGTAGAGAGTATCTAGGCGAATTTATAGGAGACATAACAGAAAGGAGTCCTATAAGAGGGGAAATCGTAACCCTAGAGCTTTCCAATCTTGTCTACAACATTTGCTTTGTTAGTAATAAAATTACAACTTTTAATTACCTTGTTGTTAGTTAGTAAACACTCTACTCATTACTCAATATTTTTGGAAGTTGATTACTTGAATTCTTGCGAAACTAGCAGTTGTGATTAGTATGCTAATTCCCTATGAGATTCGACTCCGGACTTGTAAACCGGATTATATTTGCAATGACAACTTAGTTCTTTTTATAAGGCATAGTTGGGTGGGATCATGTCCCACATTGGTGTGGTGTGGATTTCTTGATTTTCTTATATGATCCTGGGCAATACTCACCTCATGAGCTAGTTTTTTGAGTTAAGTTAGTTCTATGGTCCGTTTTCTTATCATGCTATGAGAGTCATAAGATCCCCATTCAATTTATTGTTTACACGATTTGGGGCCTATTTTATATTATTCATGCTTTAGATGTCCAATCCTAAGGGTAAAGGAGATGTGGTGGATATCAATTTTCTTAGTTTCCTTATATGGTATTGGACAATACAGACAAATGACTTCATTTAGTGACCCTCTTCGGCTTATATGAACAATAAGACTCGTAAAGCTTGAAAATAAGTTTGTACCCTATTAATTTGTCAATTCCGTAGTTGGGTGGAGACAGTCTATTTTTCAACACAACCCCTAAAAATAGTATGAACAGGCCTCCCTGCATGCGATATTGACGAGGTAAACGGGATTTGCTCCTTCCAAATAATTGAGCAAAAAGCACCGCAAGATGGTCGAGAATGCCATGTGCTACTTTTAATTAAGAAACCTTCTAAGCCAGTATCTAATATCATCATAGGTTAACGTAAATCATTATTTAATGAGAGCGGTTGCGGTAATCACCATTGCGAAGACTCAAATACTTACTTTACATTAACATAATACGGTCCAATACACAACCATTTGACTCCTTCCTTTTCGTCAAAAACCTTATTCAAAGTTTAAAGTTTAAACAATTATTAGCTCAGGGAAAGCGAAAACATTTTTTACTAATTAGTCAATTCTTAAGACAACCTAAATTATTCAGTTTCAGAGGCGATAACCATTCGGTATAGAGAA
The DNA here is from genome assembly GCA_005239495.1 of Nicotiana undulata. Classification (NCBI taxonomy): domain Eukaryota; kingdom Viridiplantae; phylum Streptophyta; class Magnoliopsida; order Solanales; family Solanaceae; genus Nicotiana; species Nicotiana undulata. Next base: position 59,259 of record MDKH01144381.1, on the reverse strand, counting down.
TGCATTTTCACTAAACCTATTTATTAAATTAAAAGTAGTAATGTTCGAAATTTTAAAAACGAGACTGCCATTCTGTGCCTCCATATGATGTAGGATTGATACTATTTGTTATTGCTAGCGACAAAACTGTGTAGCACTGTGGTAAACTTGCACTGTATCTTTGAGCTTTGATGGTATGGTTCTTTGACTTTTTTCATGTCTAGCTAGGTTATTAAATCTTAACCTTAACTTTCTATGTACATGCATGTGTACAGCATCAAGTAATTCAATCTTGGTGAAAATGTTATTCCCAATCACTTTCTTATCAATAACTAATAGTGGGTTCATATTAAATATAAGAGGGAAGAGATGTAACCAAAGCTGAAAAAGCAAGAATTTACCCTATGAATGTCTCCCGTACCCTCAGCTAGTGATGGGCAAAATGGATAAAAGAAAATAGTTATCCACCCATATTATTTATTATAAATTATTTGGATAATGAATTTTTTTAAACATGTCAAATATGGATAAGAACGATATTATTCACTTAGAAAATGGATAATTAATGAGTTTGCTTTTACATTTATAAAGCCTCAAATTTGGGGTTACTCAAGTATGGGAGACTAGAAGTTCTCCCAAAAGTGATCATATTCAAGAAGCCATTAATATGGATATCCATATTCTCCGCTAGTTAACTCATTTTTTATCCGTATTAAATATAGGCCGGGTCCAATAATTTATCCTTTTTTGCATTACCCGTTTTTGACCGGTCCTATATATGATCCGATCCGACCCGCACGTTTGCCACCCCTACCCTCGACAAAACACCAAGTTTATAGTAAAAATAGCACGGGCTCGCCAGTTTTCGGGTTGGTCATTCAAAAATAGCCATCGATTGCCAAGTCATTGAAAAATAGCAACTATTTTGCTGCAACTAAGACCGGTCTAGCATAATATACTGGAGTTTGGTGCACCTGTGTATGAACTTCCAGCATATTATGCTGGAACTCCAACACGCGGAAAGTTCCAGCGTAATATACTGGAGATTCGAGCCTGTGTATGAACTTCCAGCATATTATGCTGGAACTCCAACACGCGGAAAGTTCCAGCGTAATATACTGGAGATTCGAGCCTGTGTATGAACTTCCAGTATATTATACTGGACCGGTATACTTGCTGGAACTCCAGTATTTTATGCTGGAGTTCTAGTATACTTATGATGATGGAACTCCATTATATTATGTTGGAGTTCCAGTATACTTATGCTGGAACTCCAGTATAATATACTGGAGTATTTTCCGAATTTCGAACAGTGTTTTCATTCAAATTTATCTTTACATGAAAAGTGGCTAAATTTCGATTACTTTTAAAAGTGTGGGTATTTTTGAATCGTCACTTGTAAATCTGACTATTTTTTAATTTCTTCCAAGTTTATATTATAGTAAATGTGATTTAGTGGTAGTTGTTTTCTATGTCTTCTAGTGAGTCCATAATTTCATTAAAGGTCATAAAACCAGTAACTTCTGAACTATATAATAGACTTGGTGAAGTCAAATCCAAGAAAAATAACGAACGCTGCGGAATTACGTACACTTTTTCAATTTCTAATTTTGACCTAGTCCTTGGATATGTTAAGTGTGAATGTTTATCGTCATACTTCTAGTCTTCTAAACCAACAAAGTTTTGCTGTCTTAAAGCACAAGAATTATATTCCTTTTCATTAAAAAGTTTCTTCCGTGTAAACATATCTATAAAATCAAGATTCTTCCTCCATTTGCTTGCTTGTGAATGTCAACTTGTGCCATTCCAGAAGCCTTTTAATTCAATACCCCTTCAAAATTCAAATAGAGGCCGAACAAGGATTTAAAGTCTATGAGTTCGAGATTCTAAATGTTCTTTAAGTTATGTGGTTTTGAATTAATAATCTGTGCATATTTAATGAATTAATCAAGACAAATACATGATTTAGACCAAAATTACTGGATTAAGATAACGTAGCTTCTACTCTCTCCACCCCTGCTTTCAAAAGCAAGGAAAATTAACCAATCATGATCCAAATAAGGAACTCCTGATAATTTCCATCTAGCCGGTTCCAATGAAAATATGTCATATTATCATCTATATGCTCATGATGAGCTGATATACATTAGATAATGGAGAATCGATCCATATTTATTGTCGTATTTCTGAGAAATATTAACAATCTTGATCACAATTCTAAATTTGGTGTTAGACAAATTAGAAAAATTGCCGGTAGTTTACAAACTTTGATCGCAACTTTTACATTAATAAGATGAGATTCCAACTACTTATATTACAATATAGTATATAAGAATCCGACTAGCTAACAAACTTTCACTCAAGTACTATAATAGAACTCTAGCATGAACATTAGTACGTAATCAGTTGAGACGATTCTATTTTTTTAGCATTTTGAATTCTATGTTTTTTTAAGTTTAATTTGTTACTTCATATTTTACCAACAACAGCAAATCCAGTAATTTTCCAGGTCTGAGAAAGGTAAGATGTACGCAAGTCACAACTTTACCTCAGAGGCGACTCGATGATATCGGAGACCTAAAGCCAAGCAGTAATATAAGGCCTTAAACTTGTTTAATAATTTTAAATATTTTTGTTGCAGTTTATTCTTTTTACTTTTTGAAATGCAATTTCATCCTAACGAGAGTAACTAACCTCTTTAATCTTTGCTGAGACATTATTGATTTTTATAAGATTTTATTAAGTTTAACTGTGAACTTTTTTTTTTTCACATGACCGTCAACATAACTTAATGTATAGCATTGCCTCCTAAAATAACAATCATGTGAAAATTTGTATTTACAAAGATGATAAATAAATTAATTATATCTTTTTACGATCGAACTAGCCAGAAGCGCGCCCACAGAGATTTTGACAGAATATCTTACAAAGTTAATTAGAGTTGTAAGTAACATTTATCCAAGCTAGAGTAAGAAGAACTAGCTAGAAAGTAATTGAATATTTAATTATCTTTCACTTTCATTTGAATTTTCTCAACCTAACTCCAAAAAAAAAAGAGACAAGACACAATATAAAACTATGTAATTAACGATTGGTAACAAGGTAGCAAAGATGGTTGAAAAAATTTCTTATCACTATTTAATAATAAATACATTAAATATTTGAATTACATATAAAAAGAATAGTTTTGGGGACCTCTAATTTTGTGAGGCCTAAAGCGTCCGCTTAATTTAGTGGCCTGAGGGTTAAGCCGTCTCTACCTTACTCTTACCCTGGTAGAACAGAGAAACTGTTTCGATAGACTCTCGGCCAGAGAATGAATAGCAAAAAGTAATGACAACAAGTAAGAATAATCGAAGCTAAAGTCCTTCACATTTTACCGTTTATACAAAAGTAGGTTAATAACCATTAAAATAATTTTTAAATAGGCATCATATATGTATTTTACTTAACTAGCTATGATTATAACTTATAATAGCCTATAGAAAATAAAAACATACTACTCCATAAAGCAAATTATTGCTTAATAATGACTTAAGCACTTTATCCATTATTGGAAATACCTAGGAAAGAAACGAAACAACAGTACAAACTAACAACTGAAAAGACAAGATGGTTAAGATTTTACCTCGTGACAAATATGAACCGTTGATCTTCTTTTTCCTCGAAAACCCCAGCTGATCCAACGCTTCAGAAACAAAAGAAGACTTTCTCCTTTGAAATTATTACAAAGTCGTAATACCTTTGACCGAAGCTTCTTTCGTAGAGACCTCAAGCACCAGAAATGAAACTTCCAATATGTAGTGACAAAATTATCTTTAGACGAATTCCTTATCTTCAATTCGTATATATATATTTCCACTTCCCTATCCACTCTCCATTGAAAAATTAAGTCTACTCCTTCTACAGCTTCTCTCAATTTCATTATCTTTAATTTCTCAATTTTTGAAACTCTCAAGTTCATATATTGGACCTCAGCAATGGAATGTTTTGATGAATATTTTGCATTGGAAAAAATTAGAAACCATCTTCTCGGGGATTTCTCCCCAAAAACTTTGAAATTTGGGGCGGAATTAACGAGTACTAGGACGTGTAGTGATATTATGACACAGAGTTCTAGCTCTCAATCCGAATCTGCTAGTTCAGACTCTCTTCCCTTTGATTTTCTCTCCGATTCATTCGATTTTGAAGCTGATTTCTTTAAATTTGGAAATGAAGTTTCAAATTCGAGCTCGGAATCGGCAAATTCAATGCATAATTCAACCAATTTCATCAAACTCGAATTGGAACCAACGATTTCGAGCTCCGATTACGAGAAATCTCAAGTAATCATTGACCTTACCTCACCTAAGTTGTGTAACGTTAGTGATCGGAAACCTTCATTGAAAATTGATTTACCGCCAGTGAAGAAATTTGAGTGGATCGGTTTCGGTAATTCGACGACTCAGTCGAATTCAATCGTTTCGATGACTATGCAACAGAAGGGGAAAACTGAAGAGAAGAGGCATTACAGAGGAGTGCGACAGCGGCCGTGGGGGAAGTACGCGGCGGAGATCCGAGATCCTACACGCCGTGGTGCTAGGGTTTGGCTTGGGACATTTAACACCGCAATTGAAGCAGCAAAGGCTTACGATAGAGCCGCATTTAAGATGCGTGGAAGTAAGGCGATATTGAATTTTCCGTTGGAGGTGGTGAAGAACCTGTCGTATTCAAGCTCCGCCGTGGACGGCGGCGTGAAGCGGCGGAGAGAATCGGATGAATGTAGTGAAGAGAAAGGAAGTGAAGAAAGTGGAGAGGTGCAAGGAAGAGGAGTCATGGCCATTAACTCCGTCAAGTTGGAACTTCCTTTTGGAACAGAATACTAACGGAATGCTTAACCTCCCGCCTTTATCACCGTTATCTCCTCACCCGCCATTGGGCTGTTCGCAGCTTATTCAAATCTGAAGTGACTACACAATACTTCCACTTTATGAATTTTGAGGGAAAACATAAAATAAGAACACAACTAGAAGTGTTTTGTATGCATCAACATAAAACAAATTATATGATAAGTTTCTCGACTCTAGAAAATTTCTTTTATTTCTCGTTGGTCGTATTATACTCACTTTAGAGCCCGACTAATCCTATTGCACGATGAGAAGTCTAACTACGGGAGGTAAAACGCTCTCAACCAATTAGTCTACCTTTGTATTATACGGAACAAATAATTTGAACTCGGGTTTATGAAGAAAGTGCCTTGTTCATGTTATTGTGTTAAATCTACCGCCTCAGTACGTATTGAGAATGTTGTCAATTGCTCTCAAACGCTGCAATCTAGTAGGTATATGCTTGCTTTAAATTTGTTAGGTTTCTTAAGTTGCTTAGCACGGTGCAACCAAGTATTTGCTTATAAGTTCTTGGGATCAATAAAAATGATATAGTAGAGAAGTTTAAATTAATTGAAAGCCAACTGTAAGTAGGGGTGTTTATTGGGCGGATAATTACGCTTAACTGTTCGGCTTATCGATTATTGGATTATAAATAGTAATCCGTTAGCCATCCAATAAGAAAATGAGCGGATTGGTATCGAATTAACGATTATCAGGCGGTTTATCGGCTAAAGTAAATAGGAAATTTTTGAACAATCAATATCAAACGGCCAATTGCATAGTTCAAACTGTCTCTGGTAGTTTTTGAACAATCAATACCATTAGCATTGTTATCCACAAAGGTAATACTGTGGCGCGAGAAGAATTCAATTCATGTCCGCTCAGAGACGGCTCCCATTAGCTATAGATAATTATCATTCTATGTTACAATTTTGCACGCATTTGCAACTGTTTTGGACTTAAATCTTATATAAATGTATCTGATTATAATTTGATAACAAGAAAAGCACCTTAGGAATGCTTATCAAAATAAGAGCTTTGAACTTACAACTACTTATGTAACAATATAGTTATAACTTGCTATTACTTTACTGTGCTGTAATACGAGCTAACTGTTTGTTCACAAGCTTTTATCATTTCGCCCCTCCAACTGTAACAACATAAAAATTCTTAACGGGTTAATGGTTTACCCGATAAGAAAATTGAGTAATCCGCCTCCAAATCGTTAAGGCGTTAATTATAAAATCTTAATTTATTCACCAGCCATTATCCCTATAATCCGATACCAACAAGCCAATAAGTCATCAGCTCGGTTAAGTTAACAGTTTCTGTTCCTAGCCGTAAGTAAGTTTTAGTTTTTTTGTACAGCGTTCAGAACATTGTACGCAGACTGTATTGAATAAGGAGTATTACTTGCCAATTTTCACAAAACATAACCTTAAATGTATGATTCTAAATTGTAAAATCCTCTCTTCTGAAAATGCAGTGAATTCAAGATTCGCTCTTTTTCTCTTGCTATATATATAAATTAGCAACTTTGCTAGTGATCTGCCTTTCATATTCGAATATACCTTTTAGTTGGTCGATAAAAATTCCTAATAGGGCTAGATTCGAAATGTGTGTACCTATGGAATGTTGATATTGTCAGGTGTCCTATTTACTTTCTCTTTAGTTTATTTTAAAAAAAAATAATTATATATTGGAAAGTAGATAATTTAAACTTCTCATTCTATTCTATTTTTATCTTTTGGGGTTGGGTAAAAGCTTGGCGCTGCACTGAAGGGATTGTTATCTGATAGGAGAAAAAAATGTGAAATCAAATTTCAGCTATGAATGGGAGTCTTCATTGGTTGTCATCTTTATTTTAAACCGAGAAATATTGATACTTGTATTAGGACAAATTGTCTATATCACACCCAATCCCGGCCCTTCTTCGAATTCTGCCTGAAGGCGGCATTGCATCGGGTTGCCTTTGTTTGCAACCAATTGATTCTAGAAGTGAACTAAAAGTAAAACCTTCGAGAAGTTAACAGAAAAATAACAATACTTGTACGTCAATAATTAGCTGAGGAAACTGCAATTTTAGTCCAGATCTAAAACATTAATTGCTTATTCTAGATGTCAACCTGGTTCTCAGGAGTAAGATCGAAGAGCAAAGTGAAATAGATCGTTTGACTGCATTAAATGATATTCAAAATACAACGTCAAATCTGAAAATCCTAACAAATCAAAACCCTGAAAATAGTCAAATTGTTATTACATTTAGATTTTAGGCATACAACACGTTCATCAATTTCCTCTCTACGTGCCTATGTTACCATCTTGCATGTTATTGTTTTTTAGTATTTTTTCTGATTTGCTGTTTACTTTGAATGAAGGACAAGGAGGGTCATCATGTATGTATTATTTGATTGTTGTTAGGCCAGAATTTTCCTTTTCATCTTTTTTAATTTCCAATTATTTGTCTTTATTCCGTGGACTTTGAATTAATTTGACTTGGACAAAACAGCTGTCTCATTGTTTTTGTTTTCTTTGGGGTATGGATTGACCGAGATTTGACTAAGGGGGCATTCTATGTCAGGCTTGTGGCTCTTTTTTTCTTTTTCTTTTAAAAAAAAATGATTTTCCTACACTGTGAATCTTTGGTTTTGTATGTCAATTTCGGTTATGATGGTGTATATTGTATGCTGTCGAAGTCGAACTCGACTACAACTTGGTAAATTTGGCTTAGAACATAGCGACTACGGGCTGGAGATTGACCTTGCAGATTACGGCAAGAATCTCGGCGCATATCGTCAAGGAACCGACGATTAGCAAATCAAGAGATTTTTAACTTTTTATAGAAATGTACCTAGAGTAGGACTCCTCTACTATATAAAAGGGGTCTGCTAATTCATTTAACATATGGTAACACGCATCCCAAAGCAATATAGTATTATTTCTAGTTCTTATTATCTCATCATTCCGTTCCGACATCGATTAAAGCATTTTTGACTCGAGGGTGACCAACCTTCAGGGCAAAGATTGCTCAACGTGTTTGATTTTCATTTACTTTTTTATCATTAATTTCATTATTAATTTGATTTCTCAGTTTGTATCAAGTTAGACCACGTATCCTTAAAACCACGTATAAATTCAATCGTTATCCGCTTTTGAGGGTAAACAATTTGGCGCCCATAATGGGGCTAAGGATAATAGTGGTTATTTGATAAAGATCTTTATAACACACACTGCTTTACACTTGCTCTTTGAAGTGTCTTTGATGCCAGACACTGCTTTATAGCAAGTGTCTTTACACTTGCTAAAATACAAAAATGTCAAACTCTCCATCAGTATGAGCACGTAATTTTTGCCTGATTAAAATACTCCTATAAAAATTCACAAATAGGGTTTTCTTAATTGATTTTAATTTTTATAGAATTTGTAGGAATTTTTTGTTAATTGTTTGCATTTAGTTGGATTTTGTGTACTCTTAATATTTTAAAGTCATGAAAAAATACCAAAAGATATTTAATTTTCCATTACATAGCATTTTAAGTCTTAATTGCATTTAGAATTTAATTACCTGAATTAATTACATTATTAAAAAAATCACAAAAAATATTGGTCATTTTTACATTTTTAACTTGTAGTTGCAAATTAGCAATTTTCTTTCATTAGTTGTAAGTTAATTAATTATTTTTGTGTTAGAAATAGACAATTAATTTAATTTTATTAACTAGGTTTGATGTAGGACTTAGTTTAGGATTTCAATTAATTTTATTAGCTTAAAAATCAAGAAAGAAAAAAGAAGAAGAGAAGTTTAATTCCGGATTGGGCCAAAACCATTTGGTTAGCAAAATTACCCTGAAGTCCCTCTCTAATCCGCCCAGCTCCATTTAAAAAAATTCGTCCCATTTTTCCAAGACCAAACGACCCCGTTTTGATTTGAAGCATCCCGGTTGTTGATCCCTTTGCATCTAACGGCTCGTAACTAATCACGAAAGCCTGTAAATTTGTCTGAACCCAACCCCCAAACCCTAGAGACCCTTCATTCTTCATCTTCCTCACCCCCTCTCCAAACCCTAGCCTCCCCAATTCCCCAAATCCCTCACCGGCGGCGCCACCCTAAACCACCACCCTAAATACAACCAATCACCTCCAAACCTTCACCATATAATCTCCAACTCCTCCCCAATCTAAACCCCTTACTATTTTCTCTGAAATCTTGCCCAAAATCCACATATCAAAGATCGAAGATTCAAAAAAACTTGAGTCCCTTCCACTCTCAGATTTGCATGATTTACCATGCATTTTGGCTTGAAGCTCACATGAATCGATTGCTCTTAATGAGAGCAATCGAGTTATGTTATTTTCAATCCATTTTGAAGTCCAGAATCTGTTCGAGTTTTTGGTCGGTTAGCCGTTTTTTTCTCTCTTCCAAATCATTTCAGTCGTGTAATGCCCGTAGGTATAAATATCCTCTTTGTTTCCTTTAGTTTCGATTTGGTCCTTCACAAGCATCTCCCTCCTCCTCCTCATCTTCTTCTTCTTCTTCTTCTTCTTCTTCTTCTATGTTAATGTTAGTTGTTATTCCGTATTTTTACTCTTGTTTAGGAATTGCGTGTTTAAGTAATTTTGCATTTAGTTGGTTTTACAACAGATTCTAATACTTAAATAATCAAATTGATTTAGGATTAGTATGTGTTTTGTATGTCTAGTTAGTAGTTCAATTACGTGTTAATTGGTTTAATTTTTTTATTTATTTATCATATGTCAAAATAAGTTGTTGGTCGAACAATTTGCTTTTTGCATTTTTTCTATTTTTGTTTTGATCTGTATGGCTCTTTATAACGACCCGGTCGGTCGTTCCATGAGATTAGTCTTGTTTCCCCTATTTCAGCCTTGTTATGTGTTAATTAACCTAATTATGATGTGTTGGGCCGGTTGGTTCGGGTTCGGAGTGGTCGTGGTGAGAATTGAGACACTTAGTTTCTTAAATTGGCTTAAGAGTTGAAAAAGTCAACCGGGAGTTGACTTGTGGGTAAACGACCTCGGAATGTGGGTTTTATGGATCGGATAGCTTCGTTAGGTTATTTGGGACTTAGAGTGTGTTCGGAACATGGTTTTGATGTCCGGAGTAGAATTAGGCTTGAAATGGAAAAATTAAGTTTTTGGCGATTCCGGTCGGCAATGGAAAATTAGATATCAAGGTCGGAATGGAATTCTGGAAGAGTGAACAGGTTTGTAGTGTCATTTTGGACGTGTGTGCAAATTTTTAGGTCATTCATACGTGTTTTGGGGGGGGGGGTGGTTTCAGCACCGTTGGTGATTTTCGGAAGTTTTAGGAATCTTAGGCTTGAATCATGGGTTGAATTGGAGTTTCGATGTTATTTTGGGTGTTTCGACGGTTCGACTAAGTTCGAGTTATGTTATGGGACTTGTTAGTATGTTCGTATGGGGTCCCGAGGAGCTCAAGTGAGTTTCGGATAGGTTTGGGCTGCGTTGTGCTCGTTTTTCTTATGTTTCGATGTCGTTTCTTCAAACATAAATGATATCATATTGAAAAAATGAGCTTCGATTTCTATTTTGAATGAAGAATTAGATCCGTATCGTAATTACGGACCCGTAGCAAAAAGAATCGTCGAATTTGCACATGGTATAAGAATTTTATGGTCATTTTTCCAAGATTGCCAGATTTTTCAGGTTAATTACGAAATTACCACTGACGACGTATTAAAAATCTGCACTATTTGCAAATATTAAAACCTACATATCTCCTTCTGTCACGACCCAAATTCCAACCTTAGGGATCGTGATGGCGCCTAACACCACATTTGCTAGGCAAACCAATGTTAGAAGTCGATTAACTAATTTCCTTAATTAATTACTTAAGCATAAATAAATAAATTTAAAATGAACTTAATTAAAATAATTTCCAACAAAATAAAATAAAATAATAATAATAACCAATCAAATAAAACGAACCATGAGATAACTATATAAATATTTCTAAGACTACCTCAGGGTCTGGTGTCACAATCCACGAACTACTAAAGAATACTACAAATAATGGGCTGAAAGAAAGTAATGTAACTGTTCTGAATAAAATGAAACAGCGTATATTAAATAGGAGAGGACTCTCGGGATCTGCGGACGCCGGCAGATATACCTCGTGTCTCCGAACGAATGAATAGTCACTCTAAATATCTTTATTGATGGTCGATACCTGGATCTGCACAAAAAAGTGCAGAGTGTAGTATCAGTACAACCGACCCCATGTACTGAGTAAGTGTCGAGCCTAACATCGATGAAGTAGTGACGAGGCTAAGGCGGGGCCTTAACAACATATAACATGTGACAATAATATATACAATAACACAATAACACAATTCTACACGAACAAGAAAAATATACTGAGACAATAAATATAAAGCAAGAAAGGAAAATCTAAACAAACAATTAAATAAATGCTTCAACAAATTAGAATAACTCACCTGCCTTTTCAGGTCTCAGTTATAACCAATTCTCAAATAACTTTCAAATCTCAAATCTTTAACTTTAAATGAAAATGGTGCCAAAAATATATAAAGAATAGTAAAATAAACACTTAAGCTTTTCAAAACTTTATTTCCTTTGAAAATCAGTAAAATATCAGTGTCCTCCCTTATCGATCCTTGTTGCGGTGTGCAACCCGCTCCCACCTGTCCTCCCTTATTGCTCCTCCCTAGATATATCACCCTTATTTCTCTTATTGCGGCGTGCAACCCGATCCCACATGTCCACCCTTATCACTCCTTGTTGCGGCGTGCAACCCGCTCCCGACAGACATATCATTTCAATTTATTTATAATTTTCACAACTCAGTCCAAGCCTTTCACAATATTTTTGTCTCAACAATTATAAATAAGAAACTGTATTTTTCTCATAAACTTTATCAATATCATCTCAGCCATGAAACCAACAGGAATATCAAAATATATAAAATTCGTAAAACAATGCCAAACCTCTTAACCGTTTTATACCACAAGGAAAAACAACTCAAACAACCAATACTCTTTCCAAAATAGCCACAACAATATCTAACAACAAATTAATAAGGCAAAATAGTCATAGAAACAATAATGAACATATAACAACTAAGACAATAATCAATTAAGTTTGGGACGGGGAAGGGATCATGTTTAACCAACAATTTGGGTGGTGAATAGATACTAATCACCTCACCTATACACCACGCCCATGCATTTCACAAAGCAAACAAGCGGGGAGTCCTATTCCCTCAAGTCAAAGTTAGACCAAACACTTACCTCAGTTTCGCAGGCCACTCAGTGTTCAACTATAGCTTTTCCTTTTGAATTCACCTCTAATACACTCGAATCTAATCATAATTAACTTACTATCATTAATTAAGGCTAAAGGAACTAACTTTATTGAAAATTATAATTTTTCCTAAGTTTTCTAAAAAAAGTGAAAACTCGACCCCGAGCCCGCTTGGTCCAAACTCGGGGTTCAGACCAAATTACGTTTACCCATTCACCCACGAACCTGAATATACAATTAGTTTCGAAATTCGACCTCAATTCGAGGTAAAGATTCGATTTTTATAAAATTTCCTAATTCTACCCAAGCTCCCAATTTCTACTAAGAAAACTCTTAATTTTTGATTGAAAAGTGATGAAAACTACTGGGTAATTGAAAAAACAAAAAGTTTGAAATTGATTACCTATGACTTTGGGATAATATTTGGTGAATAAATTCGTTTCTAGGGCTGTGGGATTCGAATATTTGAAGAAGAAGAAGTCTGCCTGTTATATATATATATTTTTTGCCAGCTATTCTGTCTCGTTTCTCGTACCAAACTATCCCGAAACTCGATTTTTATGTGTCCAATGGATTCCTTATGACATTCTAGTCAAGTTAGGCTTTTAAATCACTCAATTTGACTTTATAATGAAGGAGATATGTAGGCTTTAATATTTGCAAATAGTGCAGATTTTTAATACGCCGTCAGGGGTAATTTCGTAATTAACCTGAAAAATCTGGCAACTTTAGTAAAATGGCCATAAAATTCTCATACGATGTCCAAATTTGATGATTCTTTTTTGCTACATGTCCATAATTACGATACAGATCTAATACTTCATTCAAAACAGAAATAGGAGTTCATTTATTCAATATGATATCATTTATGCTTGAAAAAACGACGTCGAAGCATAAGAAAGAACGAGCGCAACACAACCCTAACCTATCTGAAACTCACCCGAGCCCTCGGGGCTCTAGACCAAATATGCATGCAAGTCTAAAAGCATCATACGGACTTGCTCGTGCGATCAAATCATGAAAATAGCATGTAAAACTATGAATTAAACCTCAAAACTCATCATTTTCATCAAGAACTCTTAAAGTTCGTAATTTCTCAACCGGATTTCCGAATTACGTCAAACAAACTCCATTTTCACCAAATTTCACAATAAACCTTTAAATACTATAACAAATCTGTACCGGACTCCGGAACCAAAATACGGGCCCGATACCAATGGTTTCAAACATTAATTCTTTTCTTTATTTCATTAATATTTTAGCAAAATAATTTCTTTCAAAAATTGATTTCTAAGGCTTGGGACCTCAAAATTCATTTCCGGGCATACGCCCGAGTCCCATATTTTACTACAGACCTCCCGAGATCGTCTGAACACGGATCTGGGTCTGTTTACTCAAAATGTACCAAAAGTCAACTTTATCAAATTAAATTCTAAAAATCACTATTTCTCATATTTTTACATAAAAGCTTTCCGTTCACGCCCGGACTGCGCACACAAAATGAGGTATTTAATTTTAGTCTTTTTATGGCTATTTAGCATGAAACGGAGTCTAATTTTATAAAATGAATTCTTGGGTCATCACACCTTCATTGTAAGGTCAAATTGAGTGATTCAAAAGCCTAAATTGACTAGAATTCACAAGGAACCTATTGGAAGCATAAAACACGAGTTTCAGGATTGTTTGATATGAGAACCGAGGCAGAATAGCTGGAGAAAAATATACAAAATAAAGGTTTGTTCTTGGATTGGGGGTTAAGTGTTCTCTACTCGTTTTTGCTTATATTTCATGAATCCATCTTCGGTTTTGGGATTTGATTGATGATTCCAAAGTGAAATTGAGGGATTAGGGCTTGAGTTTTGGAGAATTTTAGGTAAGGATTTGAAGGACCAAATGGAATCCGATTTTGATAAATTTTATATGGTTATACTCGGGAGAGGACAAGGGTTTTGATTCTGCCATTTTTGACTGAGTTCGAGACATGGGCTCGGGGGTCGGGTTTTGGCCAATTTCGGGATTTTTGGTTAAATCTGATAATTTGCGAGTGGGCTTTGTTCCTTCGGCATATATTGATAATATTATTCTAGTTTTGGTTAGATTCGGAGCAATTGGAGGCCGAGTCAAAAGGCAAAGGCATTGCAAATTAGTATTTTGGCTGGTTTGAGGTAAGTAATGACTGTAAATCTTGTCCTGAGGGTATGAAACCCCGACTTCACATTGTATCACTTTTTTGGAGTGGCGCACATGCTAGATGATGAGTGTGTGGCGTACACTATTAGAGAATTTTGACTTGGTCCGTCCCGTAGCAACTAATAAGTTGCGTATTTCATTACAATTCACATGATATGTTATGTTTTAAAGGATTATTACTATATTTTGGGCTGAATGTCATATTTGGGCGTAATGTGTTTAAACCCCTTGGGGGATTTTTACTGTTATTCCTCACTGTGTTGACTTATGATTTACACTCAGTCATATTATGCTTCACTGATTTCGAACTTAGTCTGATTTACACTTTTTTGATGCATAAAATGATATTTTTGGGTCGAGTACCCCGTTTTTACTGATAGCCCGAGTGGCTTTTGATATGTTTCTGACTGAGTGAGGTCGAGAGCCTATGTTGTGAGGAGTATATATGGATAGGGATGCGCGCCGCAATAATGTATATATATATATGGATCGGGTTGCACGCCGCAGCGAGATATATGGATCAGGCTGCACGCCACAGCGATATTGGGTCGGGCTACACGATGCATCGATATAGCGTTTGGGCTGTAGGAGCCCCTCCGGAGTATGTACACCCCCAGTGAGCGCAAGTACCTACTGAGTGCGAGTGCCGAGTGATGAGAGATTGGGAGGCATGAGCGACTCTGAGGTTGCCCGAGGGGTTAATTATGAGTGATGTGAGGCATGCTGAGGGACTGATTCTGAGTGATGTTATGCCCGAGGGGAGGTTTATTATTCATGTTTTTGCCCGAGTGGCTACTTATGATTCATTTCATTCTACACTAAACTTCTTGAGAATTTTTCTGAAATTATTGGAAATTACACTTTTCAAAGGATTTTTACTGAAATTGGATTTTTAAGCGTGATGATTTAACGTATTCACTGTTAGAAAGAAAGACTGTGCTTATTGTGAAATGATGATTTGACTTTGTGTGTTTCTTACTGCTCAGACCTAATTTATTTTCATTACAACTGAGTTGGCGTACTCACATTACTCCCTGCACCTTGTGTGCAGATCCAGGTGTTAGGGCAGAGTGAGCTGTCTATCTGTTTCAGAGACTTCTCGGAGATTTTGCGGGGTAGCTGCACGCGTCCGCAACCCTACTCTCTCTTGCTTACTCTTATAGAGTTTACTTTCCAGACTTTTATATTTTCTGTAGATGCTCATGACCAGTGACTCCGGGGTCTTGGGGTTGTATTTTAAACATATGGTGTAGCTTTGTCTGTTTAGAAGGTAATTTAAATGAAACCATTTCGGGTTATCAATTTAAAAATAATATAAATGAAAGATTCTTTACGTCTTTAGTGTTGATTTGGCTAGCCTAGTTCCACGCTAGGCGCCATCACGACTAGTTCAGATTTGGGGTCGTGACACTCTTGCTAGGGTTCGTTTTTCATTAACTAGAAGTTTAAGGGGGCGTTTGGGACTAGAATATGTAGTTAAGTCTATTTTTTGAACTTGTTTGCTCTTCTGGGTAGCTATTTGTAATTAACAAAAGCTAAAGGGGTCAATGGAAAAATAGAAAAAATGGGAAATTTCAGATAAGCATATATGAAGCTTCTAGAAAATGGATAGCTGTTCATTTTTCAGTTCAAAAGATGTTGAAATTGGATAAGAAAGAGACAACTGTAGAGAATTAGTTAAAAAAAATATTTTTTTCTCCTTAAATTTAGGGAGAGCACATGGGATGTGAGCTTATTTTTCCATATAAAAAAGGACTACTCCTTTCATTTTTACACACATTAAAATCTGATATTCACTCTCAAAAGATAGACAGAAAAATTCACTCGTTATTTTCCATTTCTGCTCTCATTATACTGATTTAACGTAATTTTACGGATTTTCTGGTTTATGTCTGAATCTATCTTGGGTTGTTTTTGCTGCTGTTATTTTGATACTGTTGATTGCTTTATTCAAATTTCAGAGATTTGTTTTCTACTTTGTTGATCTTGCTATAATCAGGTACCTATTTGACTTTGGAATACCAATTGGATAAGAGATATGCTTGTATGGAAGAGATGTGTAGATTATGGAAGTTGAGGAAATTGATTATGTTTAGCTTTAATTCTAATGTTCCTTTAAATCATTCAGATTTCTTTTTCTTTGTCTCTTCTTCAAATTTCATGTTCTGCCTAGAATTAGTTGAACCTGTTTTTTGATATCAACACACACGAGTTTACTCATATTATGTAGAATGATGAATTTACTGCTATATTCTTTTATGGATTTTAACGTGGATGTCCAGAAACTCCCTATTTTATATTCAGCATGTTTATAGGTGTATTGTCTGGTCCAAATAACACTATTACTTTAGCTTCATAAAATTTATTTGAATTCTTTGAGCAGACATCTTGTTTAACGTTTCATCCATGTAAGGACTACTGTTTTATCAAGAATTTTTTTACTGTACTGTTTTCGTCAAAGTCAGTAGTTGTTACTGTCAAACTCAGGTCGTTTAGCTTGATGCATTCTCTGAGTTTTACAACATGCGCGCAAGTTTTGGTTTAGTTGTTGTGTTTACTTTATCCTTTTGCAATGATGTATAAGTGTACAAGCTGCCAAATTTTAATCCTCAAAGTCGCTAGGCTCAAGGTTTGGCCCAACATAAAGGGCTGGCGCATTCAATTCATGAGGATTTAGAAATCCAAACAAGTGAGGATCAGTCCTTGCACGCTTAGTCATAAACGAATTCCATACTATGAGAACCTTTGCAATAATACCCAAATTAAACCTTCTTAGGATAATGGATGAACATCGTAGTTTGCTTTAGGTGCGATTAAATCATCATGGCCATGGGTATGGTTCCCGTGGCATGGTCACGATACGTAAATTTCATTCGGGTGTGCATTTCATGTGACCTGACCACAACTTCTAATAATAATAGAATAAACATGTCGTAAATCGCAGGCGTATTTCGTGTGGCGCGGTTTGCAACGTGTAGCAAAACAACAAGTGTACGACATCGTGACTTATTCCAGAAATAATTCCATAAATACTAAAAGCAGTTAAAAGTTAAAAATGCACAATAGTTTCTAAATATATGATTAATCAGATAATTAGGCCAATTAATAATAGTTGAGCAACCGTGCTAAAACCACAGAACCCGGGATTGCCTAACACCTTCTCTCAGGTTAACAGAATTCTTTACCCGGTCTTCTAATTTTTGCAGACTTTAAACAGAGTCATTTTTTCCTCGATTTGGGATTCTAAAAATAAACTGGTGACTTGGGACACCATAAATTATCCCAAGTGGCGACTCTGATTAAAATAATCACATTTCAATAATGTCACTTAAATTGAAAAAAGTTCCTATCCCCCTTGGGAAAAAGGACGTGTGACAGCTCTGGCGACTCTGCTGGGAATCAAGAACCCAGATCTCTGGTTCACGGTTCAGAATTTGAGCTCGGAATAGTTGTTATGATTAGCTTTCATGATTGTCTGATTTTTATGTGTTTGAGTCTAATGTGCTAAATGCCATTTTCTTTACCATTTTGATATTGTGTGAACTGTATATAAATTGCTACAAAACCCTTCTCCTCTCTAAGTCTTCTAAATCTTCTAGAAGGAGTGCGCTTCACTTCGCGTGACATTTTTTCTGTTAGAGTCATATCCTAATTTTAAAACGAGGTTCGGACAAGTTGCAAAGTCGGTAAAGCTTTTGTATTCCCGGTACGCTGCCCCCCTCCCTCTCGGCTCGAGTTGTCTGCTCGGGTAAGCCAGGTCTAGAATAATATATACTCAGGATTCAAACTTAGAATAACACAGTCTCATGTTGGATCCCTATTAGGAACATTTGTTTGCATCATGTGCACTTGACTTTGGGGACTCAACACAGGGGTTGGGTCTGTCTCGGATAGGTGCATCAGAAATTAAGGGACCATCCTGATGCATTTTTACGTGCTACTTGTGCATTTATTTACTTTGGCTTGTATGTTGACCGACTTTTAGAGTAAGAAAAAAAATCAAGAAAAAAAAAACAAGAGTGAGGTGAGATAGAAAAACGCGTGGTTTGAAAATCTCGATATTCAAAAAACCCCGAAACTCTGCCGAAATTTCAAAAAAAAAAAAAAAACTTTTCATATTTTTCTGTGCGTCAAGATATACTGAACTATGCGGGTTTGATTCTCAAAGGATGTGAGATACGTAGGAAACGCTAATCGGGTCCGGCCCCGCTTTTGCAAAAATAACCAAAAATACGAAAAATGCGTCATTTTGTCATAAATAAATTTAGGTGATGCCATTTTTTGTCCAAATAGACAGAAACGTCCCGACGGGACGCCGGAAGGTTGTTTTGCAAGAATAGCCACATATGGCTCTTTTTCCGAATTTTGGCCACTTAACAAGCACATCCTTAAAATCTTCCCTTTTGATGTGCTGAAGGGCCATATTTTCAAAGGTGGATTTGAGTTGATTGATTTATTTTTTTTGCAAAAAATTATATTTTCTTTTGGGGTCAAAATTAAACAAAACACACATGTTTTTAACAGTCGCCTTAAATAAAAATGTGCAAGATGAGCACTGTTGAAAATATACCTTTTCGAGTCAAGGACAAGATTCCACTAAGGCTCCACATGTGGTGGGACGACCTCGGGGAGTATAGAAAGCGTTATGTGACCAAAGTTCTAGGTGGGCTTACCGGTCTTCTGAAGATTAAGCCCAGGGGTGATATAATTGAAGGTTTGATACCCTTTTGGGACTCGGCACACAATGTCTTCCATTTCTTTGACTTTGAATTGACCCCTACACCGGAGGAAATAGCAGGTTATGCTGGTTTTTACGGGAGTCTCGGGCACCAATACCTAATAGCACCTAGAATTGTAACCCCCACAAGTTTTTGGACCTTCTGAGCATTAGCCGGCAGGTTAAGGATGAAAATTTGTCCAAAGGGTTCTGCACACTCTGTTTCTTATATAGCCGGTACGGAGACCCACGTGGATTTGAGGCTCCAGACACTAGTTTAAGTCATCAGGGTAGGAAAGACAAGTGGGAAGCCAGTAGGGATTTAGCCTTCGTGGTTGCATTCTTAGGAACACTGATATGCCCAAGGAGTGATGGACACATAGAACAGGGACTCGCAGGAACGGCTGACTTTATGGTTAAGAAGGCCAACGGTATCCTTATACCGATGATTCTCGCAGAAAATTATCGTGATTTAACCGCTTGCTGAGCTGGTGCAGAGTTCTTTGAAGGTTGTAGTTTGCTTTTGCAAATGTGGCTGATAGAGCATCTCTGTCATTTCCCGAGGTACATGAATCACGGACTGACTGGACTCAATTACATTGAAGATTATGAGAGCAGGGTGAAAGTCTATAAGTTACAGGGGCGGGGGGGGGGGGGGGGGGTTACTAAAACATGGTTCGCATATCTGGGATCTTTAACTGCAAGGCAAACCGAATGGGCTTTCAGCTAGCTCCCAGTTGACGAAGTCATGTACATGTCCGTTGAAGCGTGTTTTCTCCTATTGATGGGTCTTCGAAGCATTCAGCCATATACTCTGCATCAGGTCCTCCGCCAATTAGGAATATATCAAACAATCCCTCACGATGAAGATTTGAGTGCATAGGTCATTGAGTTGGGCCCAAAGGCTGCATTCCCAGAAGAAAGGGTTCGCCGGATTTGGCACCAATGTAGGTGTTTAGATCCACAAACTCGGGTGCCGGATTTGTCTTCTGGAGAGCTGAGTATAACTACACGGCATGGTATGGAAAGAGAGCCCGGGTCGATTAGGAGCTGGATCAACCTGCTAAAAAGCCCCATGTCCAACAATTCACTGACAGAGCACAAGAACAGTGGGCTTGGTTAGCCAAAGAAAGGAATATCGAGCCACCATAAGCAAACTAGAAGAACAAATCAGAAAAATAAAATTTGATAGTAGTTTGCAGGCTGCTAAAGACGAAGGAGAAAAGAAGAGATTGGTTCGGGAAAATGAGGCACTTTGAGCCCAACTCTAGGACATGAGGATAGCCGCTGAAACGCCTGTGAGGAGCGAGAGAGATGAAAAACTCATCAACAACCTAAGGATGAAGGTGCATGACTATGCGTCTGACTTGACAAGGCCGAAAGAGACTTGCTAAATGCTCAAGCAAAGTTGGCCAAAGGTGCGGAAGAACAGGCTAGACTAGCCCACCAGTTGAAGCAAAAATATGACAAAGAAGTAACGATTTTAAAGAAAAAGACGGTTTCCCTTGAGAATGAAATGGTCAAGCAAACAAAGGATTTAAAAGCAGAAAGAGAGCATTGCTACGCATTGATTTACCAACTACAAGAAAGCATGCAGCAATTACAAGACCAAAACAACACAGATACACAAGTGTTGGAAGCTTGGGCTCAGCAGATTAGACATTTGCTTCAAGAAAAGGGTGTCATAAGAATGAGAGTTAAAGATATAGCTGACTATGTTGTAATGAAATGCCATGAATGTGAAGACATGACCAAGTCTATGTTTTTTGCTTCTGTAATGACATTCGTTTGCCAGGTGATGGTTGACCTAGACTACCTTCAAGAAGATATTTCTTGTAGGCCCGTGCGGAGACAGGATGATGTCCCGCAGGCCCCCGGAATACCAGTGGAGGATCTTTTTTTTTTTTTCCAGTTTTTGTGTCTGTATGTTAATTTTTCTCGAGTTTTGTTCGTCTTTGTCAAGGTTGTTTGTTGCTTTATTTCGAGTTTGTAGGTTTTCTTTTGTAGTCATCACTATTTTTAAGTCCTTGTAATAGAAAACTAAAAAAAGATGTCTTGATTAATTAAATATTGAAACCCCCAAAAAAATTCTTTTCTTTTATTCTCGCATTTATTCCCTGAACTACGTAATGATCTGACATGCGGCGTCATGATACGTAGGCAATCCCTATATGATTCGATCAATAGACGTAAAATAAATAAAAAAGAGAGAAAGAGAAAGTGAGTAAAAGAGAGGGAAAAAAGAAAAAGAAAGGAGAGGCAAAACAAGAAAAAAAAAGTAAGAATTAAATAAGCTAAAAACAACAAAAAGAGAAGGGAAAAGAAATCAGGATTTGAAATTTGAGAAAAGAGTCGGGATGAAACACACAGCCATTGCAAAACATTTAGAAACGTTTAACTGCTCAGGTGCATTGCATCCCCAATATGTGATTCCCTATCTCTTAAATGCTTCAAAATTGACCGAGTTGTTGTGCGTGCATCAAGACAGGATCTGTTTAGGTGGTAAGTTTGTTGGCATCCTGGCAAGTCACCCCTATAACACCAGATCAAAACGCAAGGAAGTCATGGACAGCAAGGAAATGGACGCAGGAGTTGTTGACCCACCGAGGGAGATAGTAGAATCCGAATCTGGACCGAAAGAGGAGGTCCAAAGGTTGAAACACCAGATGGAGGAAATGTACCAAGAATGGATCAAGGAACATCCTCCACCCTCATTTCCTACCAACTATACAAAAAACCCTGTTTCCATTCCACCATTATCCCAAGCCCAGATGCACAGTACCGTTGATCTTTCCCCTCAACACGCACCAGGCTTTACCTCTTACCACAACTACCCCGACACTTCGTCCCAAATCTTCCACGCTCCACCGGCCAAAACAATTTCATACTCTACTCCGGCATCTGCTCTTGTTTTTGTAGCCCCTCCACAAGCTATCCTCCACAGGTCCTCTAGTGAGCCCGCATTCCAAGCCCCTGATACCCAATACTATGCTCCGGAACTCACCTTCAAAGTCGTGGATCCTTACTCCTACACTCCTCACTTTGAGACTCATGTTCAAACTGAGAAACCACCCAAGAACGCGGAGCAAGAGGAGATATTTAGGAAAGTGAAGAGTCTGGAGCAATAATTGAGGAATATGCAAGGGTTAGGAAGCCAAGTGAGTGTGGCTTATAAGGACTTGTGTTTGTTCCCAGATGTCTAACTGCCTACCGGGTTCAAGATGCCAAAGTTTGACTTATAATATGGGCATGGAGATCCCGTAGCCCATTTGAGAGGTTTTTGCAGCAAGATGAGGGGCGCCGGTGGAAAAGATGAATTACTAATGGCATATTTCGGTCAAAGCCTGAGTGGTGCAGCATTGGAATGGTACACCCGCCAGAACACTAGCAGGTGGTACACATGGAATGACTTAGCTCAGGCCGTTGCTCGGCATTTTCAGTACAAAGTAGACATTGTCCTAGATCGCCTATCCTTGACCAAGATAGAGAAAAAGCCCTGTGAGAACTTTAGAGAGTATGGGTTGAGATGGAGAGAGCAGGATGCACAGGTCAACCCTCTAATCGAAGAAGATGAAATGGTTGAGTACTTTCTTTAAGCCCTGGAGCCTATTTACTTTGGCCATTTGATCTCGGCCATAGGTAAGTCCTTGAATGAGGTGGTAAGATGGGAGGAATGGTGGAAGAAGGACTCAAGTCGAGTAAAATCATGAGTTACTCCACCATAAAAGCAACCACGCAAGCAATCCAAGGTGGTACCGGAGGCGTGTTGGGATCATGGCATGGTCCAAAGGGTTCGCCTCACCAGTATGCCCAACCTCGACCCCAACCTCAAGCCTACACCCAAACTCTATATAATCCATCCCAATACTATTTCCCACCACAAGACCCTCAATATTCAATCAGACCACCCCAATACCATGTTCACCACGCACAATCATATGCTGAACCCCCTCCTTACTCGCAATGGAGTTCTCCAACTCCACAAAGTCCTTATACACCCCCACCACCATACCGGAACCCTACTGGGCCAAGCTTTCGACCAAGGCTAGAGTATAAAAAAGAGAGGCAGCAACTGAAAGAAACCTTCACTCCTCTGGGAGAGTCTTATACCGGTTTGTTTCAAAGGTTGAGGCAGTTGGATGTCTTGAGAGCAATTCAGTCAAAGCTACCAAATCCACCTCCAAGGAACCTTGATTATTCCCTCACATACTCATATTGTTCTGATGCCCCAGGGCACGACATAGAGAAGTGTTGGTATTTGAAGAGGGCAATTCAAGGGATTATTGATACAAATAAAATTGTGGTTCAGAGTTTGGAGGCGCCAAACATCAACCAAAATCCTTTGCCGGACCATGTCAAAATGCACATGATTGAGATAGTTCATAAGGGTGGGGAGCCCGAGAGTTCTTCCAAGTCCGTCATGATGATCCGTGCTAGCGAAAGTAATTCAATTAAAGCTCCAGCTTCCACAAAGGCAATACCCTCGACAGTTGAAGGGGTGATAGAGAAGCTAAGCACGCTCAATATTAAGCCACCTGTATTAGTCATGAAAGGGTCTCCGGAAGATGTTGGAGCGAGATAGGAAAAGCCAAAAGTTGTCGTGCCAGGGATCCCGAGCAAGCCTGTCATAATCGTGGAAGGAGCTCATATTGCCCCTGTTGTTATTAAGCCAGTGACTCAGTTACCAATGGTCGACACAAAGGTTGTCCCATGGAACTACAAGCAGATGATAGTGACGTATAAAGGGAAAGAAGTGGAGGAAAAAGTCAATGAAACCGGAAGACTGACTCATTACGAAATATGTTTTACCCTAGAGGAATTGAGGAAAGACAAGCCATTCAAGGATAGCCAAATCCTAGTAAAGAAGCCAGTCACCAAAGAAGAGGCGGAAGAGTTCCTGAAAAAGATAAAAGTGCAAGACTATTCCATTGTTGGGCAGTTAAGGAAAATACCATCTCAGATTTCCTTTTTGTCTTTGCTGATACATTCAGACAAACACCACAGAGCCTTGATGAAGATTTTGAATGAGGCCCATATTCCTAATAAGATCATGGAAAACCACTTGGAGAAGATTGCTAACAAGATATTTGAAGCAAACATGATCACTTTCTCAGATGATGAACTTCCTATGGAGGGTACAAAACACAACCAAGATCTTTATCTCACGGTGAAGTGCGAGGATTCTTTTGTCTTGAGGGTACTGGTTGATAACGACTCTAGTGCCAATATTTGTCCTCTGTCCACTTTGCAAAAGTTGAAAATCGGTACTGAAAGGATCCACATGAACAATGTATGTGTTCGAGGCTTTGATGGCGAAGGGAAAGATTCTGTCGGTGATATAATGCTCGAATTATCAATAGGGACAGTTGAGTTCATTATGGAGTTCCAAGTGCTAGATGGGCTGTCTCCTATGACTTGTTGTTGGGTAGGCCCTGGATACATGCTGCTAAGGCAGTCCCGTCTTCTCTGCATCAAATGGTAAAGTTCGAATGAGGCATGCAGGAAATAGTTGTGCACGGTGACGAGAACGTATCTGCTTACAATGACACAACTGTTCCATTTATTGAAGCTGAAGATGATAAAGGGCCTTGGGTCTACCAAACTTTTGAAACAATGTCTGTTGAGAAGATTCCTGATGGAGAATGCATTCCAGGTCAGAAGCTACCCTCCGCGTTCCTCATGGTAGTAAATGAAATGCTGAAGAATGGTTTTGTGTCGGGCAAAGGTCTGGGTTCATCTCTATAGGGTATTGTGCATCCAGTGTATCCACGTGAAAGTCTTGGTACGTTTGGTCTGGGATTCAACCCGACAGGGAAGGATGTGAAGAGGGATAAAAAGTTGAAAAAGAAGCCATGGTCACTTCCTAAGAATGTTCCACACATCTCCAAGTCTTTTGTCAAGCCAGGGGTCGCAAAACGCCAATATCAGCGGTCCCAAAACCTGTGGTCGACTTTGATGAAGAGCTGATCAAGAGGTTCTAGAGTCTATTTGATGAGGTTAATATGGTATAATTCGGGGAAGGTTCCAGTAACGCCGATATGGAGCTTGTTGGGCCAAATATGAAGCTTAGCAATTGGAAAGCTACTCCCCTCCCCACTCGGAAGAAGTTTTGGTAGTTTGCTTTGTTTTCCTTTCTGTTATTTGGGTTATTCCAGGGTTGTAATCCAGATTTATATTTTCTTCTTGTTTTGATTTACAAACCCTTCTATCCTTTTATGATCATTGAAATACAATTTCCAGTTTTTCCATTATTCCTGATAGCGTTTCATTTTGTTTCTCTTTTATACAGTTCTTTTATGCTGGTTTCAATGACATGCCATGCATGAGAAATTTTCATCCAAGTTTTAAAGCCAATCTAATTCTGAAAGAATAATCCAAGAAGTAGAGTGTGATGACAAAACATAATATGATGAAGAAGCAGCATTTGAGGAAATTAGTAGAGAACTAAATCGCTTTGAAGAAACACCCAAGCCTAATTTGAATGAAACTAAAGCAATCAATTTATGAGATCAAGATAATATCAGGGAAACTAACATAAGTGTGCATCTGGAACCACAAATCAAGAAAGAAATAATCAAAGCATTATTTGGATATAAAGATGTCTTTGCATAATCGTATGGCGATATGCCGGGTTTGAGCACTGATTTGGTAGTTCATAAATTTCCAATTGATCCTGCATTCCCTCCTGTCAAGCAAAAATTAAGGAAGTTCAATACTGACATGAGTGTGAAGATCAAAGAAGAAATCACAAAGGTCATTCGGGTCACTCGACATCCCACTTGGTTAGCTAATGTTGTGCCAGTACCGAAGAAGAAAGATAAGACCAGGGTATGTGTTGATTATCTTATCTCAACAAGGCAAGTCCAAATGATAACTTTCCATTGTTGAACATCCACATTCTAATTGTGTGATGACCCAAAAGGTCATTCCGTGTAATTTTAACTAAATCTGTGTTCCGAGGCCCTGAAAGCCTCCGTTTATCTCACCTCGATATGCATGCGCAGCCCGAGCGCGTAGCCGGGGAGCCGTTATGTGGAAACATTGATAAAATGTTGAATTTATGATGATTATTTGAATACAGTTGACTTTGGTCAACATGTAAACGAACCCGGACCCATGATTCGACGGTCCCGGAGGGTCTGTAGGAAAATACGGGACTTGGGCGTATGCCCGAAATCGCATTTCGAGGTCCCAAGTCCGAGAAATGAATTTTTAAAGAAAATTATTTTCTGAAAAATATAAAGGCTTTTGAAAATGAAATTTGAGGTGAAACCTGTGTGATCGGGCCCGTATTGTAGTTCCGGAGCCCGGAACAGGTTCAATATGTTTATTATGACGTATTTATGTAATTTGGTAAGAAACAGACTAAGTTTGACGTGATTCAGACAAAAAGCGGAAAATATGAGAGTTTAAGATGTTGTGAAATACTACAATGACTTCGAGGCCTAATTCATTGTGTTTAATGTTATTTTGATAGAGTAACTGCACGAGTGGGTCTGTAGGATATTTTCGAAGTTGCATGTATAATTGGTGTGGAGCCCCGAGAGCTCGGGAGGAGTTTCGGGTAGGTTCCGGGGTGTTTTTAGACTTAGAACTCAGCAGTTGCAGATCAGAGGGGTCAAGTCTCTGAACTTGTAGCGCGGTCCGCGGTCGACCTTTCGCGGTCCGCGGTGGACCTTCGCGGCCACGGTCGACCCAGCGCGGACCGCGGTGGGGGAGTTCAGAGAGGTTCCAGTAGTCGAGGCCTTCGCGGCCGCGGTCGCCCTAGCGCGGTCCGCGGTGAAACCTTCGCGGCCGCGGTCGCCCTAGCGCGGTCCGCGATGGAGGCCTGGGAGAGGTATATATAAACGGAATTTTCAGCATTTTCTATTTTTCAAAACCCTAAAAACATAAGAGGCGGTTTTCACTCTTTCTTCTCCAAAACATTTGTAAGTGATTTCTAACTCATTTTCTTTACTCCTTAACTTCGTTTTACAAGATTTCATCCTAGAATCTAGGGTTTTCATGGGGGAATTGGAAAATTTTGGGTAAAACCTAAAAATATTGAAATTTGGGAATTTAGACCTCAATTTGGGGTCAGATTCCAAAATTATTTATATACCCGGGCTCGGGGGTGAATGGGTAATCGGGTTTTGGTCCGAATTTTGAGTTTGGACCAAGCGAGCCCGGGGTCGATTTTTGACTTTTGGGGAAAACCTTAGAAAACTCATTTCTATGCATTAGAACTTATTCCTTTAGAATTTATTGATATAATAAAGTAACTTGTGGCTAGATACGAGCGAGTTGGTGGTGGAATCAAGAGGTAAAGCCGTAGTAGAGGCTTGATTTGTGTTCATCGCATCGAGGTAATTGTTTGGCCTAACCTTGGCTTGAGGGAATAGGTGTTGAGTCATATGTGCTACCTGTTTCAATCATGTTTACATTGTGTGTCAAGCATGCCCGTGAGTCGGTTTTGGTGTATTACATGTTATTTCTTCGATATTCATTGTATTATGAAGTAGATTCATTTCGGAAGTTGTTCAATTGCTGAGAATACTTGATTAAGGATTTGTGATAAGTTTTTTTAGTTGAGGAGTGATTTTATTAAGTTTTATACTCATATGAGATTGGTTATAGTTGATTCCCTTGCCGGGTGGTATTATTTTGGTTGTTATCCCCTTGCTGGGTGGTTATGAATTGTACTTCCTACTGTTGATTTCTTTGCCAAGTTGTTGTTTGATATTGATTGGGTGAGGAAGAGTGTAAAGCACGATGGGTGATGTCGTGTATTCATTTCATTCATTGCATTGTGAGGAAGAGAGTAAAAGCACGAAGGGTGATGCTGTGCCATGATTTTACATTTAAACGCACGAAGGAACATGCCATGCCCGTTTATTTATTTATTGCATTGGGAGGACGAGAGTAAATGCACGAAGGGTGATGTCGTGCCATGATTTTACATTTAACCGCACGAAGGAACATGCCGTGCCCTTTTATTTATTTATTTATTGCAATAGGAGGACGAGAGTAAAAGCACGAAGGGTGATGCCGTGTACATATTTGTTGTGTTGTTATTTCATGTTGACTTTTATTCTCTTATATTGTTGCCTTGCTCAAATATTCATTACTGTTCTTTCTTGTCTTCCCCATTAATTGTCCCCTATCCTGTCGTACTTAACTGTTATTTTCTGTTACTTCCTTGTTATATATTGTAGAACTGTACATGTATTTTGTTGTTGTCGTGTCTAGACTCGTCACTACTTTGCCAAGGTTAGGCTCGGCACTTACTCAGTACATGGGGTCGGTTGTACTGATACTACACCTGCACTTCTCTATGTTGTGCAGATTTCAGAACCGGGCCCAATGGGAACTGATAGAGGGAGTGTCCTTCAGTCCACGCAGGCGACACTAAGGTAGTCCTGCAGACGTTCGTGGTCCTTGGCGTCACCTCTTCTATCTCTCCTTTCCTGTCTTTATATGTAATTCCGAGACAGTTGTTCCACTTTTATTTAGACTCATGTATGTAGTGAATCTTAGATAGTCCATGAAGGTTGTGACTCCAGATTTTGGGCAGATTAATATGGGCATTTGTGTAGTATTGTTCAATCAAATATTAGTATTTCATTTGTTCCGCACTTTGTATTTAAATGCTCTTGATTATCACTGTTAATGGCTAGGTAATAAAAGAATAGATTACAAATATTGTAAACGTTGGCTTGTCTAGCGGGTTCAACGTTAGACGCCATCACGGCCTTGATGGTGGGATTTCGGGTCGTGACAAGTTTGTATCAGAGCCCTAGGTTGCGTAGGTCTCACAACTCACGGACAAACTTGGTAGAGTCTGAGGGATCGGTGCGGAGACGTCTGTACTTATCCCCCAGAGGCTGCAAAGTTAGGAATGGCTTCACTTTTCCTTCTTCTCTGTCGTGCGATTTGAAATTCTAAATGCTAATCGAGTTTCCATTCTATTATCTCGCAGATGGCGAGAACACGTGCTTCCTCATTTACCGATCAGCAGCCCCATCCTCCTGTTGCATCTCCTACGAGGGGCTGAGGACGAGGTTGAGGCCGTGCTAAAGGCCGAGGAAGGGGCAGGGCTCATCCCAGAGCAGCAGCCCCAGCAGAGGACCCATAGGTAGATCTTGTCAATGAGGTTCCTGCTCAGACGGTTCCAGTCAGACTAGCTCAGGTCCCAGAGGGGTTCATTGCCACCCCGGTGCTTCAGAATGCTCTAGTCCGCTTAGTGGGACTTATGGAGAGTGTGGCTCAGGCCGGTCTTCTTCCTACTGCACCAGCCGTCTCTTAGGATGGGGGAGGGACCCAGAATCCTGCTACTCACACGCCAGAGCAGTTAGCCACTCAGTTCCAGACTCCAGCACCTCAGGTAATCGGAGTAGCTCAGCCGGGCATTGTGGCACCAGCAGTAGAGGGAGCAGCTATGTCAGCAGATGCCCTATGGAGATTAGATCGGTTCACCAAGCTATTTTCTACTACGTTTACTGGTGCACCATCAGAGGATCCCCAGGATTACTTGGACAGTTGTTATGAGGTTCTTCGAAACATGGGAATAGTAGACCAATGGAGTTAATTTTGCCACATTTCGTCTTTCTGGTACCGCCAAGACCTGGTGGAGAGATTATGGCTTGACCAGACCAGCTAGGTCTGGACCTTTGACTTGGGCTCAGTTCTCCGAGTTGTTCTTGGGGAAGTTTCTTCCCGTTACTCAGAGAGAGGACTACCTG
Organism: Nicotiana undulata; assembly: GCA_005239495.1. Taxonomy (NCBI): domain Eukaryota; kingdom Viridiplantae; phylum Streptophyta; class Magnoliopsida; order Solanales; family Solanaceae; genus Nicotiana; species Nicotiana undulata. The sequence continues at coordinate 29,482 of MDKH01144381.1, read as the reverse complement.
AGGCAGTTTGAGCGCCTCCAGCAGGGATCTATGAATGTTTCACAGTACGAGACCATGTTCATTACTCTGGCCCGACATACTATCATGATACTCCTCACAGATCGAGAGAGAGTGAGGAGGTTTATTGAGGGTTTGGCCCAGCCTATTAGACTCCAGATGGCCAGAGAGTCAGGTACGGATATTTCATTCTAGGAGGCGGCCAATGTGGAGAGGAGGATTGAGATGGTTTTGTCACAGGGCGGTGGTCAGGGGTATGACAAGAGACCTCGTCATTTTGGCCGGTTCAGTTGTGCTTCATCTGGAGGCTGAGATTCTTTCGGTAGAGGTCATCGTCCTAGGCCATACCAATCGGCACTTCAAGTATCCCGCAGTGCACCACCAGCTCCTATCAGTGCGCGCTGCTTCAGAGCTTCCAGGGTGGTTATTCGGGTCGACAGGGTCAGTTCCAGAGTCAGCAGCCTCAGCAGCAGAGGTCTTGTTATTCTTGTGGTGTTTTAGGTCACATTGCTAGGTATTGCCCCCGAGCTTCTGGCAGTTCTCAGTATCAGAGTTCACGTGCTATGATTCCCACATCAGGTGCACCCCACCCCCTCAACCAGCTAGGGGTGGAGGACGAGGTGCAAGAGGTGGAGGACAGGCCCCTAGAGGTAGAGGTCAGCCCGCAGTAGGTCGACCCAGATATATTCATGTTGGAGGGGCTCCGCCCCGATGCTATGCTATTCCGGCCAGGCCTGAGGCTGAGGCCTCCGATGCAGTCATCACAGGTACGGTTTCAGTTTGTAGTAGAGATGCTTCAGTTTTGTTTGATCCGGGGTCTACATTCTCCTATGTGTCTTCATATTTTGCCCCGTATTTGAGTATGCCCCGTGATTCCCTGAGTACTTCTGTATATGTGTCTACCCCGATGGGTAATTCTACTATGGTAGATCGAGTCTACCGTTCATGATTAGTGGTTATTGATGGTTTGGATACTCAGGTAGATCTTTTACTTCTTGATATGGTTGACTTTGATGTTATATTGGGGATGGATTGGCTATCTCCCTACCATGCTATTCTGGACTGTCACGCCAAGACTGTGACCTTGGCTTTACCAGGAGTACCTCGTTTGGAGTGGAGAGGGACTCCTAGTCATTCTTCCGGTAGAGTTATTTCATATATAAAGGCTCGACGCATGGTCGAGAAGGGTTGTTTGGCCTATTTGGCCTATTTGGCCTATGTTCGTGATTCTAGTGCCGAGGTTCCTTCTATGGAGTTTGTTCCCTTGGTTCGTGAGTTTCCAGAGGTCTTCCCTGCTGACCTGTTGGGTATGCCACCCGACAGGGATATTGATTTTTGTATTGAGTTGGCTCCGGGCACTCAGCCCATGTCTACCCCGCCGTATCGTATGGCCCCACCAGAGTTGAAGGAGTTTAAGGATCACTTGTAGGATTTGTTGGATAAAGGCTTCATTAGGCCTAGTGTTTCCCCATGGGGTGCCCCAATGTTGTTTGTTAAGAAGAAAGATGGCTCAATGAGGATGTGTACTGACTACCGGCAGTTGAATAAGGTTACTATTAAGAATAAGTATCCTTTGCCGAGGATTGATGATTTATTCGACCAGCTTCAGGGTGCTACAATATTTTCCAAGATAGACTTGAGATCTAGGTACCATCAGCTAAGGATTAGGGCGTCTGATGTCCCTAAGACAGCCTTTCGCACTCGGTATGGGCATTATTAGTTCTTGGTGATGTCATTTGGGTTGACAAATTCCCCTGCTGCTTTCTTGGAGTTGATGAACCGGGTGTTCAGGCCCTATTTGGACTCGTTTATTATAGTTTTCATTGATGATACTTTTATTTACTCGCGTAGCCGAGGGGAGCATGAGAAGCACCTTCGAGTCATCCTCCAGACTCTGAGGGATAGTCAGTTGTATGCCAAATTTTCTAAGTGTGAGTTCTGGTTGAGTGTGGCATTTCTGGGCCATGTTGTGTCGACAGAGGGCATTCAGGTGGATTCCAAGAAGATTTCACCAGTTAGAGATTGGCCTAGACCCACCTCAGCTACAGAGATTCAGAGCTTCTTGGGCTTAGCAGGTTATTATCGCCGATTTGTGGAGGGCGTTTCATCCATCGCAGCCCCGATGACCAGGTTGACTCAGAAGGGTGCCCATTTCAAGTGGTCCGATGAATGTGAGGCGAGCTTTCAGAAGCTCAAGACAGCTTTGACCACGGCACCGGTGTTAGTTTTGTCCACAGGTTCAAGGCCTTATACAATGTATTGTGATGCTTCACGGGTTGGACTGGGTGCAGTGTTGATGCAGGATGGCAAGGTTATAGCTTATGCCTCACGACAGTTGAAGGTACACGAGAAGAACTATCCAGTTCATGATTTGGAGTTAGTTGCTATCGTTCATGCATTGAAGATTTGGAGGCATTATCTGTATGGGGTTCCATGTGAAGTGTTCACGGATCATAAGAGTTTGCAGTATTTGTTCAAGCAGAAGGAGTTGAATATGAGGCAGAGGAGATGGTTAAAGCTGTTGAAGGATTATGACATTACCATCTTATATCATCCGGGGAAGGCCAATGTGGTAGCCGATGCCTTGAGTCGGAAGTCAGCCAGTATGGGTAGTCTTGCTTATTTGTCAATCAGAGAGCGACCGTTTGCTTTGGATGTTCAGGCTTTGGTCAATCTATTTATGAGATTGGAGGTTTCTGAGACTAGCAGTGTTTTGGCCCATACCGTGGTCCGTTCCTCATTGTATGATCGTATTCGGTCCATGCAGTATGATGATCGTCATTTATGTGTTCTTAGAGATACGGTCCGGCACGGAGGTGCCAAGCAGGTCACAGTTGATGATGAGGGAATTATGAGGATGCAGGTTCGTATTTGTGTACCTGATGTTGATGGTATTCGTGAGTTGATACTACATGAGGCCCATAGTTCCCGGTATTCCATTCATTCGGGCGCCGCAAAGATGTACCAAGACTTGCGGCGGCATTATTGGTAGCGAAAGATGAAGAAGGATATTGTAGCATATGTAGCTCGGTGTTTGAACTGTCAGCAGGTTAAGTACGAGCACCAGAGACCCGGTGGTTTGATGCAGTAGATTGAGCTTCCGAGTGGAAGTGGGATCGTATCACCATGGATTTCGTAGTTGGGCTCCCACGGACTCAGAGAATGTTTGATGCGGTGTGGGTTATTGTGGATAGGCTGACCAAGTCAGCACACTTCATTCCTGTATCAGTTTTGTATTCAGCAGAGAAGTTGGCAAAGATCTATATGAGAGAGATTGTTCGATTGCATGGTGTGCCCGTATCCATTATTTCAGACCGAGGTACTCAGTTTACCTCCCATTTCTGGAGAGTATTTCAGCGGGAGTTGGGCATACAGTTTGATTTGAGCACAGTGTTCCATCCTCAGACGGACGGGCAGTCCGAGCGTATTATTCAGATCTTGGAGGATATGTTGCGGGACTGTGTCATTGACTTCGGAGGATCATGAGATCAGTTCTTGCCTTTAGCTTAGTTTTCCTACAACAACAGTTATCAGTTGAGCATTCAGATGGCTTCGTATGAGGCATTGTATGGTAGGCGGTGTCGGTCGCCAATCGGATGGTTCTAGCTGGGGGAGGCTAGATTGTTGGGTTCTGAGTTAGTCCAGGATGCCTTGGACAAGGTGAAAGTCATTCAGGATAGACTTCGTACAGCTCAGTCCAGGCAGAAGAGTTATGCGGATCGCAAAGTTCGAGATTTGGCATTTATGATAGGAGACCGGGTATTTCTTCGGGTGTCGCCCATGAAGGGCGTGATGAGGTTCGGAAAGAAGGGCAAGTTGAGCCCTAGGTACATTGGTCCATTTGAGATTCTGGATAGGGTGGGGGAGGTGGCCTACAAACTTTCTTTGCCACCGAGTTTATCAGTTGTGCACCCTGTGTTTCACGTATCTATGCTTCGGAGGTATATTGCGGGTCCCTCTCATGTCCTTGACTACAGTGGTGTCCAGTTGGACAAGGATTTGTCTTACGAGGAGGAGCCGGAAGCCATATTGGCTCGACAGGTTCGTCAGCTAATATCGAAGAGTTATCCTTCAGTCCTTGTTCAGTGGGGACGTTAGCCTGTTGAGGCAGCGACCTGGGAGTTCGAGTCCGATATGCGGAGCCGATATCCCCATCTTTTCCCCGATTCAGGTACCTTTCTATGTCCATTCGAGGACGAACGTTTGTTTTAGAGGTGGAGATTGTGATGACCCAAAAGGTCATCCCGTGTAATTTTAATTAAATCTGTGTTTCAAGGCCCTGAAAGCCTTCATTTATCTCACCTCGATATGTGTGCGCAGCCTGGGCGCGTAGCCGAGGAGCCGTTATGTGGAAAAATTGATAAAATGTTGAATTTATGATGATTATTTGAATACAGTTGACTTTGGTCAACCTTTTTGGTAAACGAACCCGGCCCCGTGATTCGACGGTCCCTGAGGCTCCGTAGGAAAATACGGGACCTGGGCGTATGCCCGGAATCGAATTCCGAGGTCCCAAGTCTGAGAAATGAATTTTTAAAGAAAATTGTTTTCTGAAAAATATAAAGGCTTTTGAAAATGAAATTTGAGGTGAAACCTGTGTGATCGGGCTCGTATTGTGGTTCCGGAGCCCGGAACAGGTTCAATATGTTTATTATGAGTTATCTGTGTAATTAGGTAAGAAACGGACTAAGTTTGACATGATTCAGACAAAAGGTGGAAAATATGAGAGTTTAAGAGCCCGTTTGGACATAAGAAATTTTCACTTTTTTCCAAAAAAAAATTGAAAAAATGTTTGTTTATCAAATTCAACCCTTTTTTTCCAATTTCACTTGAAAATGCATTTTCAAATTTGAAAAACTGGTTCTTACCAGTTTTTCAATTGAAAATGCATTTTTCACTAGTTTTTTATTTTACAAAATTTACCCTATACTTTTATAATTTATACAATGACCCCCAGCAAATATTTTAACCTACAACTACTGCAGAAACACAAAACGCATGTCTTTTCTTCTCACCAAAGTGAGTGAGTGGGAAGCCAAGAGGGAAGCCAAGCCAATTAATCTATCTTTTGTTTTTATTTAATCTTTTAAAATAGACAGGTTTTATTGAATTCTTGATGTACCCCAATATTAAAGAATAACTTGTTCATATTTATGTTGTTTTTGGCTTAAATTCCTTCTCTGTGTATTAGTTGAATTAGAAAATGTGATATTGATTTTGCATCTTCTATGTATTGCAGTAAAGTAAAATATGATAACAGTTGGGGTGGTTTTGATATATTTTACAAGTTATGGGCTATAAATCATGTTTCATGATTTTGGAAAAAAAGGTATCCAAATATGTTGCAAGTATTATAACCAAACACAAACTTATTCTTAAATTGAAATTCCAAATTCCAAAAATAAAATTTGGAATGCATGGCCAAACGCCTACTAAGATGTTGTGAAATACTACAATGATTTCGAGGCCTAATTCGTTGTGTTTAATGTTATTTTGGTAGAGTAACTGCACGAGTGGGTCCGTAGGATGTTTTCCAAGTTCGTGTATAATTGGTGTTGAGCCCCGAGAACTCGGGGGGAGTTTCGGGTAGGTTCTGGGGTATTTTTAGACTTAGAACTCAGTAGTTGCAGATCAGAGGGGTCAAGTCTTTGAACCTGTAGCGCGGTCTGCGGTGGACCTTCGCGGCCCCGGTCTCCCTAGCGCGGGCCGCGTTGTGGGATTTCAGAGAGGTTCCAGTAGTCGAGGCCTTCGCAGCCGCGTTCGCGGTCGCTCTAGTGCGGTCCGCGGTGGAACCTTCACGGCCGCGGTCGCCCTAGCGCGGTCCGCGGTGGAGGCCTGGGAGGGGTATATATAAACGGGATTTTCAGCATTTCCTATTTTTCAAAATCCAAAAAACATAAGAAGCGATTATCTAAACACTCTTTCTTCTCCAAAACATTTGTAAGTGATTTCTAAGTCATTTTCTTTACCCCTTAACTTCTTTTTACAAGATTTCATCCTAGAATCTAGGGTTTTCATGGGGGAATTGGGAGATTTTGGGTAAAACCTAAGAATATTGAAATTTGGGAATTTAGACCTCAATTTGGGGTCGGATTCCAAAACTAATTATATACCCGATCTCGGGGGTGAATGGGTAATCGGGTTTTGGTCCGAATTTCGGGTTTGGACCAAGAGAGCCCGGGGTCGATTTTTGACTTTTCGGAAAAAACCTTAGAAAACTCATTTCTATGCATTAGAACTTATTCATTTAGCATTTATTGATATAATTAAGTAACTTGTAACTAGATACGAGCGAGTAAAGCGGTAGTAGAGGCTTGATTTGTGTTTGTGGCATCGAGGTAAGTGTTTGGCCTAACCTTGGCTTGAAGGAATAGGTGTTGAGTCGTATGTGCTACCTGTTTCAATGTATAGGTGAGGTGACGAGTACCTATACATTGTGTGTCAAGCATGCCTGTGAGTCGGTTTTGGTGTATTACATGTTATTGCTTCGATATTCATTCTATTATAAAGTAGATTCATTTTGGAAGTTGTTCAATTGCTGAGAATACTTGATTAAGGATTTGTGATAAGTTGTTTTAGTTGAGGAGTGATTTTATTAAGTTATATACTCGTATGAGATTGGTTATAGATGAGTCCTTTGCCGGGAGGTATTATTTTTGGTTGTTATCCCCTTGCTGGGTGGTTATGAATTGTACTTCCTACTGTTGATTTCCTTGCCAAGTTGTTGTTTAATGTTTATTGGGTGAGGAAGAGTGTAAAGCACGAAGGGTGATGTCGTGTATTCATTTCATTCATTGCATTGTGAGGAAGAGAGTAAAGCACGAAGGGTGATGCCGTGCCATGATTTTACATTTAAAAGCACGAAGGAACATGTCGTGCCCGTTTATTTATTTATTTCATTGTGAGGACGAGAGTAAGAGAACAAGGGTGATGTTGTGCCATGATTTTACATTTAAACGCACGATGGAACATGTCGTGCCCTTTTATTTATTTATTGCATTGCAAGGACGAGAGTAAAAGCACGAAGGGTGATGTCGTGTACTTGTTTTGGTGAGGATGAGAGTAAAGCACGAAGGGTGATGCCGTGTACATATTTGTTGTGTTGTTATTTCCTGTTGACTTTTATTCTCTTAGATTGTTGCCTTGCTCAGATATTCATTATTGTTCTTTCTTGTCTTCACCATTAATTATCCCTTGTCCTGTCGTACTTAACTGTTATTTCCTGTTACTTCCATGTTATATATTGTAGAACTGTACATGTATTTTAATGTTGTCGTGTCTATCCTCGTCACTACTTCGCCGAGGATAGGCTCGACACTTACTCAGTACATGGGGTCGGTTGCACTGATACTACACCTGTACTTCTCCATGTTGTGCAGATTTCGGAACCGGACCCAGTGGGCACTGATAGAGGGAGTATCCTTCAGTCCACGCAGGCGACACTTAGGTAGTCCCGCAGACGTTCGTGGTCCTTGGAGTCACCTCTTCTATCTCTCCTTTCCTGTCTTTACATGTAATTCCGAGACAGTTGTTCCACTTTTACTTCAGACTCATGTATGTAGTGAATCTTAGATAGTCCGTGAAGGTTGTGACTCCAGATTTTGGGCAGATTAATATGGGCGTTTGTGTTGTATTGTTCAATCAAATATTAGTATTTCATTTGTTCCGCACTTTGTACTTAAATGCTCTTGATTATCACTGTTAATGGCTAGGTAATAAAGGAATATATTACAACTACTGTAAACATTGGCTTGTCTAGCGGGATCAATGTTAGACACCATCACGGCCTTGACGGTGGGATTTCGGGTCGTGACAAATTGATAATTGTACCAAGCATGAGATCAGGTCTTTTGTGGATTGCTACGTGGGATATCATCAGATGATGTAGAAAAAATAGCGTTCATCACGCCATGGGGGACATATTGCTACCGGGTAATGCCATTTGGTTTAATGAATGCTGGGGAAACTTACATGAGGGAAATGACTACCATATTTACATGACATGATACACAAGAAAATTGAGGTTTATGTAGATGATGTGATCATAAACTCAACAAAGCAGCCCGACCATGTTGGAGACTTGAGAATGTTTTTCCAAAGGCACTTACTCAGTACATAGGGTCGGTTGTACTGATACTACGCCTGCACTTCTCCATGTTGTGCAGATTTTAGAACCGGACCCAGTGGGCACTGATAGAGGGAGTATCCTTCAGTCCACGCACGCGACACTGAGGTGGTCCCGCAGACGTTCGTGGTCCTTGGCGTCACCTCTTCTATCTCTACTTTCCTGTCTTTACATGTAATTCCGAGATAGTTGTTCCACTTTTATTCAGACTCATGTATGTAGTGAATCTTAGATAGTCCGTGAAGGTTGTGACTCCAGATTTTGGGCAGATTAATATGGGCGTTTGTGTAGTATTGTTCAATCAAATATTAGTACTTCATTTGTTCCGCACTTTGTACTTAAATGCTCTTGATTATCACTGTTAATGGCTAGGTAATAAAGGAATAGATTACAAATACTGTAAACATTGGCTTGTCTAGCGGGTTCAACGTTAGACACCATCACGTCCTTGACGGTGGGATTTCGGGTCGTGACAAATTGACAATTGTACCAAGCATGAGATCAGGTCTTTTGTGGATTGCTACGTTGGATATCATCAGATCTTGATGGATGAGGAAGATGCAGAAAAAATAGCGTTCATCACGCCATGGGGGACATATTGCTACCGGGTAATGCCATTTGGTTTAATGAATGCTGGGGAAACTTACATGAGGGAAATGACTACCATATTACATGACATGATACACAAGGAAATTGAGGTTTATGTAGATGATGTGATTATAAAGTCAACGAAGCAGTCCGACCATGTTGGAGACTTGAGAATGTTTTTCCAAAGGCACTTACTCAGTACATGGGGTCGGTTGTACTGATACTACACCTGTACTTCTCCATGTTGTGCAGATTTCCGAACCGGACCTAGTGGGCCTTGATAGAGGGAGTATCCTTCAGTCCACGCAGGCGACACTAAGGTAGTCCCGCAGACATTTGTGGTCCTTGGCGTCACCTCTTCTATCTCTCCTTTCCTGTCTTTACATGTAATTCTGAGACAGTTGTTCCACTTTAATTCAGACTCATGTATGTAGTGAATCTTAGATAGTCCGTGAAGGTTGTGACTCCAGATTTTTGGTAGATTAATATGGGCGTTTGTGTAGTATTGTTCAATCAAATATTAGTATTTCATTTGTTCTGCACTTTGTACTTAAATGCTCTTGATTATCACTGTTAATGGCTAGGTAATAAAGGAATAGATTACAAATACTGTAAACGTTGGTTTGCCTAGCGGGTTCAACGTTAGACACGATCACGGCCTTGACAGTGGGATTTCGGGTCGTGACAAATTGACAATTGTACCAAGCATGAGATCAGGTCTTTTGTGGATTTCTACGTGGGATATCATCAGATCTTGATGGATGAGGAAGATGCAGAAAAAATAGCGTTCATCACGCCATGGGGGACATATTGCTACCGGGTAATGCCATTTGGTTTAATGAATGTTGGGGAAACTTACTTGAGGGAAATGACTACCATATTACATGACATGATACACAAGGAAATTGAGGTTTATGTAGATGATGTGATCATAAAGTCAACGAAGCAGTCCGACCATGTTGGAGACTTGAGAATGTTTTTCCAAAGGCACTTACTCAGTACATGGGGTCGGTTGTACTGATACTACACCTGCACTTCTCCATGTTGTGCAGATTTCAGAACCAGACCCAGTGGGCACTGATAGAGGGAGTATCCTTCAGTCCACGCAGGAGACACTGAGGTAGTCCCGCAGACGTTCGTGGTCCTTGGCGTCACCTCTTCTATCTCTCCTATCCTGTCTTTACATGTAATTCCGAGACAGTTGTTCCACTTTTATTCAGACTCATGTATGTAGTGAATCTTAGATAGTCCGTGAAGGTTGTGACTCCAGATTTTGGGCAGATTAATATGGGCGTTTGTGTAGTATTGTTCAATCAAATATTAGTATTTCATTTGTTCCGCACTTTGTACTTAAATGCTCTTGATTATCACTGTTAATGTCTAGGTAATAACGGAATAGATTACAAATACTGTAAACGTTGGCTTGTTTAGCGGGTTCAACGTTAGACACCATCACGGCCTTGACGGTGGGATTTCGAGTCGTGACAAATTGACAATTGTACCAAGCATGAGATCAGGTCTTTTGTGGATTGCTACGTGGGATATCATCAGATCTTGATGGATGAGGAAGATGCAGAAAAAATAGCGTTCATCACGCCATGGGGGACATATTGCTATCGGGTAATGCCATTTGGTTTAATGAATGCTGGGGAAACTTACATGAGGGAAATAACTACCATATTACATGACATGATTCACAAGGAAATTGAGGTTTATGTAGATGATGTGATCATAAAGTCAACGAACCAGTCCGACCATGTTGGAGACTTGAGAATATTTTTCCAAAGGCTCCGCGGGTACAACCTCAAGGCAAAATGTGCATTTGTTGTCCCTTCCTAGAAACTGTTGAGATTCATAGTCAGCCGACGAGATATTGAGTTGGATACGTCAAAGATCAAATCCATCCAAGAATTACCACTGCCAAAGAATAAAATTGAGGTGATAGCCTACTTGGAAGGTTAAACTACATCAACAAGTTTATTGCTCAACTCACAACAACTTGTGAGACAATTTTTAGGTTGAAAAAGAAGAATGTCGGGATTAAGTGGACCGAAGAGTGTCAAGAAGCATTTGATAAGATCAATATGTACTTGTCAAACCCAGCTGTGTTGGTCCCGCCAGAGCCTGGGAGGCCTTTAATTCTCTATCTGACGGTCCTGGATAATTCTTTTTGTTATGTACTGGGTCAACACGATATCACGGGAAAGAAAGAGCAAGCCATTTATTACCTCACCAAGAAGCTCATTCCTTATGAGGTTAAGTATACTCTTCTTGAAAGGACATGTTGCGCCCTGACTTGGGTAGCACAAAAGTTTAAGCATTATCTGTCGTCCTACACCACTTACCTCATTTCTCGCATGGATCCTCTAAAGTATATCTTTCAGAAGCCTATGCCCACAAGAAGACTTGCAAAGTGGCAGATTTTACTCATAGAGTTTGACATCATCTACGTGACCCGGACCGAGATGAAACCCAAACCTTAGCCGATCACTTGGCCGAGAATCCGGTGGATGAAGAGTATGAGCCACTGAAGACTTATTTTCCTGATGAATAAGTAATGTATGTTGACGAGGCTGACCATGAGGAAAAGCTAGGTTGGAAACTCTTCTTTGATGGAGCTGCTAACATGAAAGGTGTCGGAATAAGGGTTGTACTCATTTCTGAAACAGGGCATCACTACCCTGTAACAGCCCAACTTCAATTTTATTGCACCAATAACATGGCCGAGTACGAAGCATGAATTCTAGGTTTGAGGTTAACTGTAGAAATAGGAGTCCAAGAGATACTTGTTCTGGGAGACTCGGATTTGCTAGTTCACCAAATTCAAGGAGAATGGGAGACCCAGGATTTAAATCTCATCCCGTACCGACAGTGTCTGCATGATCCTTGTCAACGATTCAGGTTAGTAGAATTCATGCATATTCCCAGGATTCATAATGAGATTGATGACTCCTTGGCTACTTTGGCGTCAATTTTACACCATCCGGATAAGACTTTACGTCGACCCCGTGCATATCCAAGTTCGTGATCAGCACGTTTATTTTAATGTGGTTGAAGAGGAAATTGACGGTGAACCTTGGTTCCACGATATCAAGTCAGGGGTATATCCGGTACATGCCACAGGTGATCAAAAGAGAAACATTTGACGTCTGGCTAGTGGAATTTTCTTGAGCAGAGCAATCTTGTACAAGAGGACTTCAGATCTAGGACTACTAAGGTGTATAGATGCTAAACAAGCTTCGACTATCATGGTCGAAGTACATGCCGGAGTTTGCAGGCCGCATATGAGGGGGTATGTTTTGGCAAAGAAGATTCTTCGATCAGGTTATTATTGGCTCACCATGGAACGAGATTGCATCAAATTTGTTCGCAAGTGTTATCAATTCCAGGTGCATGGGGATTTGATTCATTCTCCGCCATCCGAGTTGCACACACTGTCTGCACCTTGGCCCTTTCTTGCTTGGGGCATGAACGTCATTGGACCAATTAAACCGGCAGCATCAAACAGACATAGGTTTATTCTGGTGGCCATTGATTACCTCACCAAGTGGGTCGAAGCTGTAATCTTCAAGTCCGTGACCAAGAAGGCGGTGGTAGATTTTGTCCATGCAAATATCATTTGCTGATTCGGAATTCCCAAGGTGATCATCATAGACAATGCTGCTAATCTCAACAGTCATTTGATAAAAGAGGTATGCTAACAGTTCAAGATTATGAACTGAAACTCCATTCCGTATCACCCTAAGGCAAACAGAGCTGTTGAGGCAGCCAACAAGAACATAAAGAAGATACTTCGTAAGATGCTGCAAGGTTCTAGGCATTGGCATGAAAAGTTGCCTTTTTCTTTACTGGGTTATCGCACTACTTTTCGCACTTCAGTAGGTGCAACTTCTCATTTGACGGTATATGGAACTGAGGCGATCATACATGCAGAAGTTGAGATTCCGTCCCTTCAGATTATTGCACAAGCAGAAATTGACGATGATGATGAGTGAGTTAAAACCCGGCTGGAGCAATTGAGTCTGATTGATGAGAAAAGATTGGCAACAGTATGTCATGTCAATTGTATCAGAAACGAATGGCAAGAGCATACAACAAAAAGGTGTGTCCTCGAAAATTTGAAGTGGGCCAGCTGTCGCGCCCCCTTTTCCTCGCGAAATCAGGTTTCGACATTTTCTGAGACAACTCCCTTCCTTTTTGGACAAGGTAAGGGATTTGAAGAGTCGCCACCTAACATATTAAGGTGCGTTAGGGAACCTGGAGCAATTAACTCATGAAACCAGTTTGCATCGCCAGAGATTGGGTAAGGGCTCGAAATTACCTTGAGGGGGAGGTGTTAGGCACCCCTCGAGGTCCACAGCGGTGGGTCTCAGCCGAACTTAAATTAAGAGAATTAGTCTAAAAAGGGAAGAAACAGTTTGGACAGTCAAATTACTTTAAACATGATTAAAGGGGTCCTAGGTCTTTTAGCCTATAGGATCATTCCATGCAATACTTTGTAACTTCCCCAAGTTGGGGTGCTACTCATAATATTAGCGCGGGGGTCATCATCTCCTTTACTACCCAATTACTATCTTTCAGTTGTTACCTAAGCATTCTAATAGTTTCTAACTCGTTCCTTATGCGTGCACTATCCGTCCATTACCTATGGTCCTAGAGGCATTTAGGACCTCTATTTAGGGTGGTTCTAGACTGACCTATGTTACTTAAAATGAGAAAAGCTAGGCGACAAACAAAATTCAAATAGGACTTCATGTAAAGAACAAATAAGGGGCTCACATTGACCCCCACAAGTAGACAACAAATGCACGCAATTGAATCAGCGAACTTTGTTAATTTTAGAATCTTATAGGTAGGATATCTAGATGAGCAGAACATAATACAAAGAAGCAGCTTTATTAAGGCGAGTATCGAGGCCTACCAGTTTGCCTACTGATTTTATTAAGCCTTGAATCTGGGCACTTTCAGGCAGCAAGATGTCACAATTTTTAAGCCCAGAATCATTAGTAACCCTAAAGATTTTCCTAAGTGTTAACCAGAATTGATCGAACTCAAAAACCAATTAACATAACTCTATATGTATGATATCTACAATTGTTAATTATAAACCTATAACATGGTTTCTAAGTGAATTACATTTTAAATCATAAAGACAGGTTTTATCCCTTTCAGATCCTATAGGCATGCTTTCCAATTAATTTAAACCCCTATAGGCAGGATTTCTAAGTATTGACTTGATTTAAACCTCTATGAGCATGATTTCTAAGTTTACAAACTGATTTCACCCTATAGGCATGATATCTATTAATCGTATGTGGGCAGAATTTTAAGCAACTTGCCAGGAAAGGTTATTATTTCAAACAGACAGAATCTGATAGAAATGGTCACTAATGCACGTTAAGTTAAAGGTATGTGGATCCTTTGAACAGGATTTCTAATGCAGAAAGTCTATAAACATGATTTCTAATATGAAAGCGTAAATAAATTACAGAATTAAACAGTTAAAAAATCCTATATGCAGGATCTCTAAACAAGTAATAGCATTCACATGATTCAACATAATAAATCTATAGGCAGGATTTCTACCTAATTTTAAACAAAGATATAGAAACCCCCATGATTTTACTAATAAGCCCCAAATCTGTTTATTACAGAGATTATTACATCCTAGAATGAATAAATTACATAACAATATACATTACACTATAGGGAGCCTTAGCAGGCCCAATATAAACCTAAGAACTAGGCCTTCAAACATAGCAACTCTGAAGCATAATAGTGGTCCATCCATGGTACATAAAATTGGGCTTCTAGTGTGTCAAAGTTCCCAAGGGCCTCAGGGACCCCGGACAATGCTCACACCAGAACCACACTTAGAGAAACAGTTCATAAAAGATTGGAAGACCAGCCCCAATGTGTCAGAGTTTGGAGGAGTCTCAAGGACCCTAGGCAGTGCTCACACTGGGGTGGTGAGAACCTAATTAACTAAGAGTAGAAGTTTGAAAACCAGTGCATAAAGGATAAAGGGGACAAGTTTAGAAAATAGCTTAATTTTCAGAAGCAAACAGATTCAGATTACAGGGTTGCAAACAGAACTACACCAAGAAACAAACAGAATTCATGTTCAGCATATAGTTCAAACAACTTTGCATTTTGATGAGGCTAGATGCTAATATTAAACAACCATGGCTTAAGTACAGAAACAGTTAGTAAACAAACAGGACACATGAATTAACCACATATTGATACATGCTTGCAGTATCTAATAAAGTTCAGAATAGTGAACTTAAAACTGAATTAGGAAGAGTTTCACATTATTGAAGATAGCTTAGTTTAGTATTATCACTAAGTGGGATCATGTAGTCACATAAAAATCAGAACTATGTTGAAAATTTGAATAGATTAATCGAATAAAGCACATAGAACATAATATAATAATACAAGGCATAACAGTTGAGAAGAAAACAAACAGGGATGCAATAGCAGTTAGAATCCAGAGAATCTGGACTTGGCTTTCAGCCGGCCAAATAGTGCAGAAATCAGAACAATAGAAAGAGGGAGCTTAAGTATTTGAGAACAAAGAGTTTGAGAGTTGTGAAGTTGTTCTAAAAGGGGTTGTCCAGCGGGTTGAAAATCAGAACAAGGCAATGGTTTTTATAACATACAATAGAGTAAAACAAATAAGATAATGAACCAATCATACAGAAATAAGGTATGGAAATCAATTAATCAATCAATTAAGGTCAGCATGAATCAATTAACAGGACAGAATCGAGTAAGTACCACTTAATTTAAGGAAAATCTCACACGGAATCAATCAGTAGCTAAGAATAAGGTTAAATAAGGTAAGAACTAATTCCAAAATCAATTAGGAGTCAGAACAAAAAATCAAGCCAGTAGCATGGATAATTAATCACATAAATAAGGTAAGAACTAATTCCAAAATCAATTAGGAGTCAGAACAAAAAATCAAGCCAGTAGCATGGATAATTAATCACATAAATAAGGTAAGAACAGGTAAAATCTTAATAAGGAAATACTGGTACTAAAGGGAAGCTGATTCCCAATCCCTAACTTAGGTAAGTAAAAATCAATTAACACTTATTGAAATAATTAAAGATAAACCAGCAAAAAATAATAGAATAAATAGTCGAATAATCGAATCCCTAAGAAATACAAAGACATATAGATGGAACTTAATTAAATCAAGTAAAAATCAGTCAATAAATAAGAAAATCAGAGATGAAAACATTTAAATGTTAAAACCTTTTTTTTTGCAGAAATCCATTAGAAATCCAAAACCCTAGCTTTTAGGGTAAATGAAATCGGCCAATAACAATAGTAAAAACAGAAATTTTTAGGGGAGAAATACCAAACAAACACAAAATCGCTTCAGATCTAAACGGATTCAATCAGAAAATAGCCAGGTTCATGAAAATAAACAGAAGCGAATCAAATATGGTATGAGCCAGGGATTTGAAACCCTAAAAATATGAAAATATTTATACTCACAGGTATCAGAGTGAACATAAACGGAACAATCGTAAAATGAAAGACTTTGAACCAGATTTGGTTCAAGCCTCTTGAGATTCACATCAAGTAACATAAAAATCATATAACCAGTAGAGAAATGAAGCCGAATAAGGCATGAAATTGAAGGAAAACCCCATGAATCAAGAGGGGATTTGTGACGGCGGGCTAGGGTTTGAGGGGGGTGAGAGAGAAGAGAGGAGAGAATGGATCCAAGGGCGGCGGGTTGGGGGGGAAATGAGGGTACGGTTTGGGTTTTGGTATATTAAAAAAGGAAGGTCGATTTAGGGCCGTTGATCTCAACGACCAGGATTAATTTTAGGCGGGGCGGGTTATTGGACGGGTAGTTGGGTTTGGTATGGGTATTAGGTTAGGATAATTGGGCTGGTAGGGTATTGGGCTATTGGGTAGGATACAGTTCGAGCTATCTATGGAGTATTGGGCATCAAAATTTGGATATTTCTAGAGGAATAATTTTACTACTTGTCTTTCCCTTCTATCCAATGATTGAACAAAAAAAGACAAATTCATTCTTCCGAAAAATTTAATAAAAGGGCTATATTTTAAATACTCACTTAAATTTAATAAAATAATTTATAGAAAATAATTAATAAATGATAAAAAATGTTATTTGTACATGAAAATAATTTAAAATAATTACTTAATATTATAAAAATTCATTTTTCACGTAAATAAAGTAATTATGCATGTACGCGCTATTATTGCAAAGTTATTGCACTTATAGTCTAAAGATACAATGCATAGAATGATTAAAGCTCTATATAAATATAAATGATAAAAATTAAGTAATAAATCATTATAAAATTATTTGTGGATGCAATTAGTAAGTAGTTAGATAATAAAATGCTAGAATAAATTAATTAAAAATGTTTTTAAATTATAGAAAATTATGAAAAAAATACTAGTTGATGTTCATGCATTATTTTGAAAGTATATATGTATGTTTTTGAAATATACATGGAAAAAATTGGGTATCAACACCAGCTAGTATTGAAATGCATCCTTCCACATTAGGTTGAAGCTAAAGGCAAGTTCGCCCCAAACTGGCAAGGGTCGTTCATTGTGACTAGAGTGTTTTCCAATTGGGCTTGTATTTGACAGATATAGAAGACAAATGTGTAAATATGGCTATCAATTCTGATACAGTCAAGAGATACTACTTATGATTTCTTTGTTTGTCTTCAATTGTGTTATTTGTATTTGGCATGTTTCAAAGATTGAAATGACGAAGGCATTTTGTTTTGCTATCCAAACACTTTTATCATTTGTTACCCTTTTTGAGCCTTATTTATTTTCTTTCATGCCCCTATTTTGGAATCAGAGGTAGAATTAGAAGGAAAAAAAAGAGGGGGAAAAAAGAAAAAAGAAGAAGATTAAGAAGTAACTAAAACAAAACAAACTTTTGAACTACGTTCGATCTGATTCCTTCTAAGGATACGTAGGCAGCCTTACTCTAAGTGTGATGATCCAAGGGGTCATTTTATGAATTTAGACTCCGTTCTAGGCTTATTATCCATAAAAAGACTAATTTTAAATACCTCGATTTGCGTGCACAGTACGGAAGTGAAACCGGAAATCTTTTATGCGAAAATATGAGAAATAGTGATTTCTAGAATTTAAATTTGATTATAGTTGATTTTGGTCAATATTTTGAGTAAACGAACCCGGATCTGTGTTCCGACGATCCCGGGAGGTCCGCAGTAAAATATGAGACACGGGCGTATGCCCGGAAATGAATTCCGAGGTCCCAAGCCTTAGAAATCAATTTTTGAAAGAAATTGTTTTGCTGAAATATTAATGAAATAAAGAAAAGAATTAATGTTTGAAACCATTGGTATCAAGCCCGTATTTTGGTTCCAGACCCCGGTACAGATTTATTATAGTATTTAAAGGTTTACTGAGAAATTTGGTAAAAAACAGAGTTCGTTTGACGTGATTCGGACATTCGGTTGAAACGTTATGAACTTTAAGTGTTCTTGAGAAAAATAATGAGTTTTGAGGTTTAATTCATAGTTTTACATGTTATTTTCATGATTTGATCGCACGCGCAAGTCCGTATGATGCTTTTAGACTTGCGTGTATGTTTGGTTTAGAGCCCCGAGGGATCGGGTGAGTTTCAAATAGATTTGGGTTGTGTTGCGCTCGTTCCTTCTTATGCTTCGACGTCGTTTCTTCAAGCATAAATGATATCATATTGAACAAATAAGCTCCAATTTATGATTTTAATGAAGTATTAGATCCGTATCATAATTACGGACCCATAGAAAAAAGAATCATCGAATTTGGACATCGTATGAGGATTTTATGGTCATTTTGCTAAGATTGCCACATTTTTCAGGATAATTACGAAATTGTCACTGACGGCATATTAAAAAACTGCATTATTTGCAAATATTAAAACCTACATATCTCCTTCATTATAAGGTCAAATTGAGTGATTCAAAAGCCTAACTTGACTAGCATTTCACAAGGAATCCATTGGAGATATAAAACCTGAGATTTGGGATCGTTTGGCACGAGAAACAAGGCAGAATAGCTGGCAGAAAAATATATATAAAACGGGCAGACTTCTTTTTTTTCAAATTTTCGAACCTCACAGCCCTAGGAAAGAAGTTCTTCACCAAATATCATCCTCAAGTCATAGGTAATCAATTCTAAACTTTACTCTTTCAATTACTCATTGTTTTTCATCACTTTTAAATCAAAAACTAAGAATTTTCATGGTAAAAATTTAGGGTTTGGGTAGAATTAGGAAATTTTGTAAAAATCGAATCTTTACCTCGAATTGAGGTCGGATATCGAAACTAATTATATATTTTGGTTCATGGGTGAATGGGTAAACGTAATTTAGTCTGAACCCCGAGTTTAGACCAAGCGGGCTCGGAGTTGGGTTTTCACCCTTTTTGAGTAAACTTAGGAAAATTTGTAACTTTCAACAAAATTAGTTCCTTTAGCCTTAATTAATGATATTGAGTTAATTATGATTAAATTCGAGCAAGTTAGACCAAGATTCTAAAGGAAAATCTATAATTGAGCTGTGAGTGGCCTGCGAAATTGAGGTAAGTGTTTGGTCTAACTTTGACTTGAGGGAATAGGAATCCCCACTTGTTTGCTATGTGAAATGCATGTGTGTGGTGTATAGGTGAGGTGACGAGTATCTATGTACCACCAAATTGCCTGTTAAGCATGATCCCTTTTCCGTTCCCAACTTAATTGATTCTTGTCTTAATTATTCTATGTCCATTATTATTTTTATGACTACTTGGTCTTGCTATTTTATTGTTAGATATTGTTGTGGTTATTTTGAAAAGATTATTGGTTGTTTAAGCTGGATTCCTCGTGGTACAAAACGGTTGAGCCGTTTGGCATTGTTTTTACGAATTTTATATATATATATATATATATATATATATATGCTCCTCTTGGTTCAATTTTTGATAATATTGAGGAAGTGATGAGGAATGCAATTTAACTGTTTTATGATTGTTGAGGTTTACGTGGCTGTTTGGATTCAATTGATGGTTGCCAATTATTGTGGCAAGTGTATTAAACGTGTTCGCTGTTCTTTTCATTTTATCATGGTACATAAAGACTGAGCTGGGTTGACAGCGTTACAGTGTTTACAGATATTCTGGTTGGTTTTATTGTGAAATGATATTGGTTGAAGCTTACGAGCTATACTGTTTTCTGTTTGAAATTTGTTGAAATAAAAGTGATGTGAAAGGCTTGGCCTGAACAGTGAAAGTTTTTGATGAATAAACAAAATTGATGTGATAAGGGGGTTGTGACAAGGGGGCTATGACAAGAGTGGATAATTGATTCTGATATAGTGAATAGGGGATCGGGTTGCACGCCGCAACAAGACAATGATAAGGGAGAATACGCATATTTTACTGTTTATAAAATAAGGGCTGGAACACTCATTGTTTTATTGTCATTATTTCATACTCTTCTTTTACTATTATTTTAAAGTGAAACTTGTTCTATTTATAATTTGTCAAGACATAAATATTGTGAAAGGCTTTGACTTGAAAGACGGTGATAAGGGGACTGTGACAAGGGTGGATAATTGATTGTGACACGGGTGAATGAATTGAACGGGTGAATAAATTGATATGATATGTCTGGTGGGATCGGGTTGCACGCCGCAACAATGAGCAATAAGGGAGGACAATTATATTTTTAATGATTTTCAAAGAAAAACAAAGATTTGATACTATTTTATATTACTATGTTTCATACTTTTGGCACTACTTTTATTTAAGTTAAAGTTTGGGCAATTGAAAATTGTTTGAGAGTTTGTTATAGCTGAGGCCTGGAAAAGGGCGGCTGAGTTATTTCAATGTTGTTTCAATACTTAATTATTCGATTAGATTTTCTTCTTGCTTTACATTTATTGCCTCAATTATATTTTTCTTGTTCGTGTAGAATTATTTTAGTGCATTATTGTATATATTATTGTCACAGGTTATATGTTGTTAATGCCTCGCCGTAGCCTCGTCACTACTTCGTTGAGGTTAGGCTCGGCACTTACTCAGTACATGCGGTCGGTTGTACTGACACTACACTCTGCACTCTTTTGTGCAGATCCAGCTATCGACCAGCAGTAGAGATATTTAGAGCGGCTATTCATTTATTCGGAGACACGAGGTATATCTGCTAGCGTTCGCAGATTCCGAGAGTCTTCTCCTATTTTTATAAAATTATTTTAGTATATTCAGAACAATTACACTATTTCTTTCAGCCCATTATTTATAGTATTCTTTAGTAGTTCGTGAATTGTGATACCAGACTTTAGAGTAGTTCTAGATTTATTTATATAATTAGTTCGTGGCTCGGCTTAATTTATTGTTTATTTATTTTGTATTTGGAATTACTTATTGAAAGCTATTAGATCAAGTTTAATTTAAAATTGTTCTATCATGTTTAAATGATTAATTAACAGGAATAGTTGAGCGAAATCTAACGTTAGCTTGCCTAGAAAGTGTGGTGTTAGGCGCCATCACGATCCCTAAGGTTGGGAATTTAGGCCGTGACACTATGGTTCGTTCGCATCAAAATAAAAATCGAACGTTTCCCCAGATTCAAAGAACTAGGGCAGAAGTTTTTAGTTTTGCAAAAGATCTGACTCCAAAAGTTGTAATTTTGAACCCTTTCATTCTTAAATTATTTTGAGCCTTCATGCCACTTTTTCTTTCTAACCCTGTCCAAAAGCCTACATTGGAGTCGAAAGAAAGACCTTCAGTACATGGGGTCGGTTGTACTGATACTACACTCTGCACTCTTTTGTGCAAATCCAGCTATCGACCAGCAGTAGAGATATTTATAGTGGCTATTCATTTATTCGGAGACACGAGGTATATCTGCTGGCGTTCGCAGATTCCGAGAGTCTTCTCCTATTTTTATAAAACTGTTTTAGTATATTCAGAACAATTACACTATTTCTTTCAGCCCATTATTTATAGTATTCTTTAGTAGTTCGTGAATTGTGATACCAGACTTTAGGGTAGTTCTAGATTTATTTATATAATTAGTTCGTGGCTCGGCTTAATTTATTGTTTATTTATTTTATATTTGGAATTATTTATTGAAAGCCATTAGATCAAGTTTAATTTAAAATTCTTCTATCATGTTTAAATGATTAATTAACAGGAATAGTTGAGCGAACTCTAACGTTGGCTTGCCTAGAAAGTGTGATGTTAGGCGCCATCACGATCCCTAAGGTTGGGAATTTAGGCCGTGACACTATGGTTCGTTCGCATCAAAATAAAAATCGAACCTTTCCCCAGATTCAAAGAACTAGGGCAGAAGTTTTTAGTTTTGCAAAAGATCTGACTCCAAAAGTTGTAATTTTGAACCCTTTCATTCTTAAATTATTTTGAGCCTTCATGCCACTTTTTCTTTCTAACCCTGTCCAAAAGCCTACATTGGAGTCGAAAGAAAGTCCTTCCGATAAATCTTTGAGAATGCCAAGTCAAGTAAGATATAGGTATCATGGGCAACATTTTGCTCATGGGCACAAGGAGAATGGATAAAATGAGAGTGTCTTATAGGTGAAAACCCTCATGGGCACCATAAGGCGACGATGAGTTGAGAAAAATTTAAAATGAGAGAGTCTTATTGGTGAAAATCCTCGCGGGCACCAAGAGACGATGGTGAGTTGATAAATGAACAAATGAGAGAGGTTTGTTGGTGAAACCCATTCGGGGCACCACGAGCCGAATGAGGTTCGTGACTTTACATAGGAATTGGATTATGGAAATCCCAATTTTGAGGTATGGAGATGTGGCATGAGCTGAAATACGATTGGTTGGATGGATTAGGTTGATCAATCCGAAATGCATGTCATGATCATTGGAGCCAGCTGCTTCACTCAGATAAATCTCTTCTCCACTCTTCTCCAAATAGTCATGTTTGTTCAAAATTTTCCTCTTTATCCCTAATTCGCGAAGTCACTTCGCTTCGTTTCTTTTGGGTCTATTTTTCTAAGTATCTGTCAAGTTAGTATTCGTTAAATAAAAAAAAATAAAGGACTTCAAGGCCTATTACCGGCTTTTAATTGCACAGGGCGAAGTTCGGCCAAAGCACATGTAACGACCCGACCGGCCGTTTTAAGAATTTAAGCTCTATTAGGGGGTTGTAAGGTCATAAGAAGCCTTACCTTGTGTATATCGACCTGTGTGCGTGGTTAGATTCAGTTACCGGATAATCCAGAGTCGAATTGGGAGAAATGTTTTAGTTTTAGAAGCTTAAGTGATGAAAGTTAACCGGAGGTTTGACTTTTGTGTAAACGGCCTCGGAATGAGTTTTGGTTAATTCCAACAGCTTCGTATGATGATGTTGGACTTAGGTGTATGTACGGAGTAGGATTTGGAGGTCCGTAGAGCAATTTGAGGTAATTTGGCGAAAGTTAGAATTTCGGCGTTTTCGGCCGATAGGTGAAATTTTATTATCGGGCTCGGAATGGAATTTCGATAGTGGTTGTAGGTATTTGGGACTTGTCTGCAAAATTGCACGTTAATCCAGGTTGAATTGATAGGTTTCGACACGAGTCTTGATATTTGAAGTTTTGAAAATTCCTAAGTTTGATTTTTGGTTTGATTCGTTGTTTTAGTGTTGTTTATGTGTTTTGAAACCTCGAGCGACTCCGTGTTAGGTTATATGACTTTTGTGTGTGGTTGGACGGGGTCCCGAGGACATCGGGTGTGTTTCGGATAGACTTCGGGTCATTTTTCTCCTTTTTGGCACTGCTGCTCTGTCTGCTGTTTTTCCTTCTATGCGATCGCGAAGGCTGAGCCGCGATCGCATTGTGTCAATTTGGACCACCTAGTTTTCTCTTAATCGCGATCTCATAGTTCCATTCGTGATCGCAGAAGTCCATATTTTTTCTTCTTTGCGTTCGCTTCCATTTGCACGCGACCGCATAGTGAATCCATTTGTGGGCATCGGGTCATTCTTCTACGCGATCGCATTCCATGCTTCACGATCGCGTAGTGTAGCGTTGAGGCAGCATGTATTTCCTTATATGCGATCGCATAGAATCATTTCTGTCCAATAATATTTTCCTCTAAGAGATCGCATACGAATTCACGCGATCGCGATGCTTAAAACACCTGGGCATAACAGTTTTAAAACTCAAAATCAGGGTTTCACCATTTTAAACATATTTTGACTTCTAAAACTAGGTTTTGGGCAATTCCTTGAGGGTGTTTCATACAAATCAAATGGTTAGGTGTTCTTCCACTATAATTAATTATATTTCATGAATTAGTTCTTGTTTATATTATTTTATTTGTGTTTTGGGTTGAGGAAATTGTGGGTTTTGAAAGAAAACTTCTAAGAGGAAATTTCATGATTTGAAAGACCAAATGACATCGGAATTTGATAAATTTGGTATGGGTGAACTCGTATCGGAATGGGTAATCGGAATTTGTAAAATTTGTCGGATTCTGAGGTGCGGGCTCGGGGATCGACTTTTGGGTCGATTTTTATAAATTAGTAGAGATTGAAACTTTATTGTTCAGAATCATTCCTTATACGTGCTATGTATGTTTTGAAGTTATTTTAGTTGATTTTGAGCCGTCCGGAGGTCTTTCCGCCCGAGAAGTTCACTTTGAGTATCCGGTTGTCATCTTTGAGGTAAGTATCTTGCCTAACCTTGTATGGGGGAACTACCCCTAGGCTTGAGTCTTCTTTGTTGATTGTGGTCCGTGTATACGAGGTGACGAGTGCGTACTCGGATTTATTTGCTAATAGATTTCCCTTTTAGGATTCTTAGGTCTTTATGCTACCTGAATGAGTTGTCATTGTTACATTTGAATCCTTGGTGGTTAATTTCATCCCTTCCTGCTTAAATTGGAATTACTTGCTTTTTGATTCCTTTCGTTGGCTATTCGATCTTACTTGACTTACTGAGTATTTTACCTTCTTTATTAGTATGCTATATTTACTTCATAAACTGCCTAATTGACTAGAATTAGTATTACTTGCCCTATAATTGTTTAGCAGTAATTGGAATATCTTTACGTTGGTGTCAAGCATGCCCGTGAGTCGTATATTTTGATTTATATGATTTTCCCTTAAGCGCTACTTAGGTTTAGTTAGATAATTTTCCATGTTGATGGTATTTCCTTGGTTTTTCCTATCACTGAGCATGGCTCAAGCTGAGTTTATTTTGTGAAGCTAATTGTCTAGGTGAGATTGGTTATAGCTGCTTCCCTTGCCGGGATGATTTGGTTTCTAAGGTTGTGAACTTGAATTTATAGAATCATTGCTATATTTGCTTTGTTTTTCCCTCGTTATGCTGCTTCTCCTTGTGCTTGGCATTCCTTTCAGTGGCTACTTCTTATGAGTGAGTTTTTACCATTCTTGTGATTCAAGTCTTTGTATTGATTTGCTCATCGCACCTTGCATTCTGTCTTTGCAGCTTTTGCACATGTTGTGGCATTGTATGTTGTTTTTGTCGCATTCTAGTTGTTTTCCTCAGTGGCTGTATTACATATTTAAATTGGGACTACGGACTAAGATCCAGGAGCTTTCCCCTTGTACTGCATTGCATATTCAAAATTGGGACTACGGACTGAGATCCGAGAGCTTTCTCCTTGTACTGCATCGGATATTTAAATTGGGACTACGTACTGAGATCGGGGAGCTTTCCTCTTGTACTGCATTGTATGACAAATTTGAGTTACGGACTGAGTTCTGGTGGTTTTATCAGTGAGGATATTTGGATCGAAAGATACACACACACACACACACACACACACACACATATATATATATATATGTATATATATATAGCTGAAAAGAAATTATCTCCAGGAAAAGTTATGTCTGAAGGACTTCTATTTCGAAAGTAAATTTAAAAGTATTTGTCTTGCAGCAAAATGATATTTGAAAGAGCAGTATTTGGGAAAGTATATTTGAACACCCCGTATTTTGAAGGGACTATGCTTTAAAGATTCCTCTTTATAAAAATATATAAATATACATTCAGAGAAAAAGTATGTTTCAAAGAAGAAATTTCTCTATTCCGAAATGGTTATATCTTTAAAGCTTTCGAAATAAACTCACGATTTAAAGGTTTTCACTCGAAGGTTTGACCAGCTTTATTGAGTTTATTTGCTAAGGCCTGATGTGAATAAATTGATGCAGTGCTGAGTTGCTAGTGTTCTATTGGGTTGTGCTTCCCGACATTTGGCTTGCATTCTTTCCATTCCCTTGCGTATTTCTATTATGTTATCTGTTGATCGTAATTTCTGAAGTTTCTTCCATATTATTCTATCGTACCGTTGGTTATAGCGAAAAACCTTTAGATAGATATTATGTTCCGGTCATTCTTACATTTATACCTTTTTACTAATTAGACCAGTGGTGCCTTGACTAGTCCTCGTCACTACTTCACCGAGGTTAGTGTTGATACTTACTGGGCGCCGGTGTGGTGTGCTCATACTGCACTTCTACGCATTTTTGTGTGCACATCCAGGTATCTATAGTTAGTAGCTATGCGGGTTCATTGACGAGGAGACTCAAGGTAAACCTGTTGCTGCGTTCGCAGGCTTCGAAGTCACCTTCCTGTTTATGCCAATTGTACTTACTATTTCTAGACAGTTGTATTTAGATTCGGTAGAAAGATTTCGTAGAGCTTATGACTTGTATTTACCGGGTTTTGGGAAAAATGTAAACTCAATCAAGATTTCTATTATCGAGATTGTTAAAGTTCTTTTATTATTGTTATTGTGGTTAAATGTTAGGCTTACCTAGTCCCTAAGACTAGGTGCCATCACGGTACCCAACGGAGGGAAATTTGGGTCGTGACAAGTTGGTATCAGAGCTCTAGATTCATAGGTGCTACGAGTCATAAGCGGGTTTAGTAGAGTCTTGCGGATCGGTACGGAGACGTCTGTACTTATCTTCGAGAGGCTACGGAACTATTAGGACAATTTCACTTCCTTCATTCCTATCGTGCGAGTTCATTGATCTTGAAGTTTGAAATTGTCATTTCATTCTCTCACCGATGGTGAGGACACGAACTGTGGTTCCTGATAACGTTACCCCGAAGCAAATGTCGCAAGGGTCGGAGACAGAGGCCGATGAGGAGCACGTGCTGCAGTTTAGATGCCTACCAGAGCAATCGTTGAGAAGTCGCCAGCAGTTTTAGTTGGAAGACAGGTACTGGGAGTACATGTTGCTACCCCGGACATCAGGAGGCCTGGGTATAGTTTTGGAGAATAATTGGTACATTGACTCAGGCGAGATTGATTCTAGTTCACCGGCTATTACACGGATCAGGGGAGGAGTTCAAACTTCCACCGTCTACACTCCAGAGCAGTGTGATCATATCAGTCAGGTTCCAGTTGTCATTAAAGCACGACATGTGGTTTCAGTTCAGCTCGTGGTTAAGGCAGTAGCATCGGAGGAAGAATACCTTGGACTTGAGAGGTACAGGAAGTACCATCCTTCTATCTTTCAGTGGATTGGCGGCAGATGGTGCCCAGGGTTTCCTGGGGGAGTGTCACTGTATTCTTTGAATTTCGGGTGTTGTGGAGATGAGCGGGGTTGTTTTTGTCACGTCTCAGGGTCAGAGTAGTGGGTTGATCAGTGATGGCGGCATATGAGTTGGGGTAACCTGGCCGAGTTAGCTTCACTAGCATGAATTCAGTTTTCGGAAATGCTTTGAAGGAGGTTGAACCTCAGTTCCTTCGGGATGTACGACGCGTGGAGTTTGAGCAGTTGCGTCAGGGCGCTATATCACTATTGGTGTATGCCTTTAGATTCAGTGAGTTGGCCAGACATGCACCTCGTTTGGTTGCTTCACATAGGAGATGAGTCTGTAGAGTCATTGAGAGATTCAGAAATGATATTCGGTTCAGCGGGACTCGAGAGTTAGAGTAGGATGCCTCATTTTGGCAGGTAGTGGGGATCGCTCGCCGGTTAGAGAGCTTGTGAGACCGGGAGCGAGAGTACAAACGAGATAAGGAGAGAGAGTTTTGGGAGGCGAGGAGGCCTCGTAGACCGGAGTAATCTATTGTTCCTTATTATGGAACCAAGGTACGTCATGGTAGAGAATTTTGGGTCAACCAGTTCAATTTGCATTACCAGCTTCGCATGGGGGCTTTCCAGGTACTCATGGGTCTCAGAGGATTCGTATTGTGTGTTTTCCACAGCCACGTCGGCAGAGAGATTATTTTCAGTGTGGAGATGTTAGTCACAGGGTGAGAGATTGTTCCAGGGTTCAGGTAAGTGCGCTATAGCAGTGTATTCAGATGAGTAGAAGGCGCCCAAGAGAGGGAGGCCCGACCCGTTGATGTATTTCATATTATAGGCCGGAGACCATTGGGTCAGAGATCTTCACCCAGGTATGTTGTGATGTGCTAAAGTGGGGTACCATTGTATTTCACTATAGGTCTGTTGGTCAGGACAAGTTTCCCTTAATTGTTGTTTCATTTATGAGTGAGTTTCATGTTTTGCACTTTGTTTTTGTGCTTGCTCCTAGTGGGAGATTCTATGAGTAGTAGCCCGTGTCTATCGTTGTCTCATTCATCCTTGCTAGTGGTGAAACTAGAGGTGAGTCCTTGTTGTTCATTATGGTGAGTTTTATATGATTTTTCCTAAGTATTTTGTTTACGAGTTGTGATTTGATATTCCATACATATGTGAGCTCAGTTAGTATTATGACTTTCATCAGCTGAGATGAGTTAATGGATAAATTTCTATTGGTATGATATATTTTCGGTATGTGATTCCGAGTTGAGGGTGAGGTCCTCGTGATATTTGTGATTTGATATATTTAGACCGGGCTGAGTACCGCAGTGGAAATCTTATTAGGATGGAATCCTTATGATGGGTTCATATGCTTTGTTTCCTCCTTGTTATATTGTGTTTGGTAATTCAGTATTGATAGAAAACTGTGCCTATGGGCCGTTGCTTAATAGATCCTTTATATGCTTCTATTTTCATATTCAGTCATTTCGTTATGCGTCTCCTTAGTTTAGTTTGCGAGATGTGTGCCCGGTGATGGTAGTTGTGACTTGGTGATTCGGGTGTTTAATAATGAAGTCTTCGTGTTCATTGAATCATTATCAGTAGTATGGGGTTAGAAACAGAGTTTTTCCATATGTGGGGCCGATTGCCAATGATGAGTTGAATTCGGGCAGTTATTGTGATCAAAAGTTCTATTTGAGCCTATGTGTGATAAGCTATATTGTGTGGTCGTTCCTTATAGGTGTAGACCTGAGTTGATGCAGATAGTTGAGGCTAATGCCGGATATGGATTTACAATCGGGTCCTTTGGAGAAATGAGTAGAAGGTAAGAAAGTGAGGTATGCGGCTTATCGGTGGTGATGTGAAGGCTATATTGCAGTTGATTGTCTCATCAGACTTATGTGAGTGGGGTGACGTGGTATCACCCGCGAGTATGTGTTAGAAGTGTACGATCAGTGATTGGATGAGTTCAAGGTGAAACTTGGCACGTTCAAGGACGAACGTTTGTTTTAAGAGGGGGAGAATGTAACGACCCGACCGGTCGTTTTGAGAATTTAAGCTCCGTTCGGGGGGTGTAAGGAGATAAGAAGCCTCACCTTGTGTATATCGACATGTGTGCAGGGTTAGGTTCAGTTACCGGATAATCCGGAGTCGAATTGGGAGAAAAAATTCAGTTTTTGTCACGACCCAAAATCCCACCTTTTAGGCCGTGACTGCGCCTAACGTTGAACCCGCTAG